>WWET01002293.1:73139-86688 GCA_011038615.1 Limnodynastes dumerilii
CAGGGAATATTTAAATGAGAAAACCGAACATTTTCTCATTTAAATATCCTGGCACACCCCCTTTGCAGTCGGAATCGGATGCGGGCGGATACCATAAAATCCGCCAGCAATCCGACTTCCTTCCGCATGTAGCGCATGCACAGAGCTGTCAAAAAGCATTGCATCCGTGTGAAATTCACGCGGATGCGATACTCTGAATCAGCCCCTAAGAGAGGAAGGTTACACCTGGGCTAAACCATGTTGATTTCAGGGAGAATCAAGTTAATTTTATTACTGCACACAGATACTGACCAGCTTTACTATCACACTGCTATTTACACTTGGGCTAGCAAACTACACCTCTCAAATCTAATACTTTTTGCAACAGATGAAATATGACTTCCCCTGCAATCAACATGGTTTAGTCCAGGAGTAACTTTCCTCTCTAAGGACCTGATTCACACTTAAGAATCTTCTTAAAATAAGAACTTAAAGTCACACCTGGGCTAAACCATGTTGATTTCAGGGGAGTCATATTTCATCTGTTGCAAACAGTACTAGTGTTGAGAGGTGATATTTCACAGCCCAAGTCTAAATAACAGTGTAATAGTAAAGCTGGTCAGTATCTGTGTGCCGTAAGCAATTCAAAGATATATCCCTGCATGCAAAGAATACAATTAAATTAATTCCCCCTGCAATCAACATGGTTTTAGCCAGGAGTGACTTTAAGTTCTTATTTTAAGAAGATTCTTAAGTGTGAATCAGGTCCTAAATTTCAAGTTCCTTCTTAAGTCTGAATCATACCCATTGTCCGATTCATAAGTCCTAATTAAAGCTTAACTGAGCAATAAGGCAGCCTTAAGTCGCACTGTAAAATAAAAATGCGTCCACCGCCCACCTTGGCGGGTGGAGGGGAAGACCGGCCCTCTTCTTATTAAATCCCACCGCATTTAGAACTTTAAGAAGGAAGATGCGTGCCATGGCAGCCTCTGTCCTTTTTTAAGAAGAGTGGGTGGGGTGAGGGATTTAAATTAGCCGGGGAAGGCGTGGGGAAGGGATCACTTTTTCTATTTTCCTTCTTAACAGGAAAAATAGGAACGGTTAGTTAAGGATGCCCTATGGTCCTCTCAAGTGCCATAAGGTTCCTAAAAATGGGCACGCGTTGGGGGCAGGTTAGATGAGTTAGGTGCGGATACTGCTAATGGTCCTTAAATATCATAACACTTATGTTTATAAATGAGTCATTACATCTGGAGGGTGCATGTCCCCCCCTCCATACAGCCCACTTACACACTTTGAGTGCGTAAGTGAACCAATGTTCTAAATTGTGGATCCGGTCCAGAGTCTGTAAATAATAAAAATTTTAAACGTATTACATGGAATAAGGGTGCAAATAATCTCCAAACCCCTCTATTCATTTACTGATTGAAGTTTTCTGTCTCCCTCTTTCCTCTGTGCTGGCCGACTCTCTGAGCCGTATTCACACTTAAGAAGCCTATGCTTCTTAAGTGTGTAGAAAGGAGCCACTACGTAGTGTAGTAGCTCAATTATGCAATATATGTACCGCTTAGGTACATAGATTATGTATGTGCAGTCTTTAAAGAGGCATTAGAAAGAGGCTTGCCATGGCAGCCTCTGGGCAGATTTAAGAAGAATGGGAAGGAGGAGGTATGTTAAGGAGCCGAGGAGGGCGGGGTGAGGTGCGAGACCATTTGTATTCTCCTTCCTAAAAAGGAGAATACGAACAGGAACTTAGGGAAGCCCTAGGCAACTAGGTTCTTAATAAAAAGGGGAGGTGGCTGGGGAGGAAGCTTTAAGATAGGTGTGGATATATGCATATTCGCACCTTCTTAAAGCATTCCTATCTGTGAATACAGTCCTCTGTGTGTAAGTAGTCCTCTTTATACGGACAGGGCACCTGGATGTGGTCGAGCAGGTGAAGAGCTAGTCGCCTGATTGGCTATCCTGCCATTCCAGATGCCAAGTCCTAATTTCTGCTCCCGGCTTTGGATTTAATGAGCCCTTCTAAATACTACACTTTATTCCTTGAAAAACAAATTTAGTACTAGACTATTTCAGCATCAGTTTATTTTGGACATATATGTTTTTTACATATTAGCATATACAACATACACATATTTTACAATAACCTAATTTGTAACATTTTGTTTTGGGACATCTAAAGGTTTTTTTAGTACCATATATAACTCTATCATTTAGGTTGAGAGAGCAGAAGATATTTTGTATGCTTTTAAGCTTATAACATTGTAATTAGGGCTTTGCCAATGTCATGTGTGCCTGTTAGTGTTTAAAAAAAAAAAATCATCATAATCCCCATAAGAGAATAATGGTAGCAGAGGGTGACCTTAGATGTGTGTCTTGAGCACTACTTTTATTTTGATTTGTGCTGGTGGTGGGCTTACTATACTAGAATGTTTAATAAATCCATCAATGTATTATTAACAGAACACACATTTGCTATCACACTTTAGTAACAAAGCTTATCATGCTCAGTATAATTTATTGAATATTGTATAATGTCTAGCATATTGCCCAGAATGACCAGCATACATTAGACACCTAAGTTGAGCCATGTGAGTTGCAAGAACTTTTAGGCACCAGCTGCTTGAGATGTACAATATAGAGGAGATTACAGATAACAGGGTGTAAGTAATACATTTAAATAGACCAGGATCACCAGCAAAGGTTCAGCTCAGTCTGAGACAAGATAGAAGAACTGGTAGTGAATTCTATGTTTTATATATCTGTACATTTAGTAGAATAGGATATTTAATTATTTATAGCATTTTTAATAATGTGCACAACATTTTTTATATTGTACATACCACAAGTCAGAAGAATCATCTACTCCAAATAGGTCCATTTACCTATACCTGCTGCTTTGATAATGGTCATGTGCTCAGCCAGAAGAACACATTCCAGCAGATGTAGGGGCTGATTCAGAGATGCACTTACACCTTTTTTTTAGGTGAACGTGTACAGCTCGGCTAAACCATTTTTCAAAGTAAGGGGTGTTAATTAATTTTAAAAAAAATTGCATGCAGGGAAAATACATAACTTTTACACATAGAACTAAAATACTGCCTAGCTTTGTTTATTCTATAAAATAGAGTTGAGCTAAGAGACTTCACCTCCTAATTTTAATTCTGGTTTTACAATTTAAAGCCGCCCCCTCTTGCAATTCAACATGGTATTGCTCAGGTCTACACTTGCACCTAAAAAAAAAAGGTGGAAGTGCAACTCTGAATCATCCCCATAGTGAGGATCTTGTAAATAGTAGCCAATTATTGGGAATGATTACTCTCTGATTATCTTGGCAGTATGTGGGGAAATAAGATTGGAGATGAAGGAGCACAGGCATTTGCTGAAGCACTGAAGAATCACCCCAGTTTGGAAGAGCTAAGGTTTATTTTTATTGAATTATATAATAACTAATTAGATATTAATTGTGCATAACTCACTTAATAAATATATGTGTAACAGTCATTTCTTATGTCATCGCTGTTCATTTGGAAAATGGATCTATGAATATACACTTTTTTTTCTTGTTATGGGCTTCAGAATGACTCCAGAAACTGATTAGTTTAATAAAATATTTATGTTATGGGAGTAGGGTGTTTTTTTTTTAAAGTTTGAATTTCCCCTATTTGGGATATTTATTGTTGCTTTTAGATCTATGTATATTTTTCTGCAATAAATCTATTGATAGCCTAATGGAATCCTGGAATAAATGGGAATCACAAGTCAGCAATGATTCCACATATTTGCTAAAAAGCATTGCATAAATCATTTATTGGACTTACTGGGATTGCCATTTGGAGATAATGATAACTATAAGTACTTAATCCACTATAATTAGTTAATATACATAAGTAAGCATGTCAGTCAGTGTCTTCCAGCCTTCATTGTGTTGGAGCATTGGCAAATAAACAGCCTTTTATATAGTCCCCTACACAGTATCTCTGAAATATTTTAATAAGAGATTTGCTTCAGTATAGTTTTGGTATGGTTCTGACATCCATGTGTAGTTATGTTATTTACCTTTCTTCATGTTTTAATTCACTATAGCCTGGCTGCCAATGAGATTTCCACAGTAGGAGGTGCAAGTATCGCAGACGCTTTACAGCAAAACACATCTCTGAAAATATTATGGTAGTTCTCATTTACCATTTACATTATATTGCTAAAATGTTTTATAAGTTGTCTGACACAAACTAATTGAAAGTTTGGATCTGATTCACGATTACAGTAAGCCGTTTGTACAGCAAATCCTGCTTATTTATAGTACTGTAATCTTAGCAAGACACTCTAACCTCTACCTGAACATTCCTTCATTGTGTCTGTTGCAGAGGAGGAGCTTAGACAGGATGTGTAAGTAGAGTTAAGAGGTTGTGCTTCAGTTCCCTGCACCGTTTCTTACATTTTACCCATGTTCCCCTAGATTCTAAATCAGTAAAGACTTCCATGTTTAAATTGTTTCTGTGGGTTTCAGATGGATGGGAGGGGACATTAGCCTACGCTAGTGGAACGTAAATCAAAGTCATTTGTAAAGTGAGCGTCCACTGCTGTATCCAGACTTAGGGCCAGATTTACTAAGCTGTGGGAAAGGAAAAGTGGAGATGTTGCACATAGCAATCAATCAGATTCTAGTGACGTTTTCTAGTATGTAATAGAAAAGTGAGAGCTAAAATCTGATTGGTTGCTATTGGCAACATTTCTACTTTTCCTTTCCTGCAGCTTGGTAAATCTGGCCCCTAATCTTAAAGTAGGGTTCAGGGATTGTAAATCCATGTGTGTGAGGAAAGTGTCCTCCACCCTACCGCACAAATGGTGGATCCAGCTTTAGATCCTTACTGCTGCTGTGCTGGGAGCTATTAGGCCAGCTGAGATACTGAGAAGTCTAAATCTGATACCGAGTTCCGAGCCACATTAAAAAGGAAATTAACTTTGTTAATCATTTTATTTGTATCGTTGCAAAAATGTCAGAAAACCACAGTGCAATATGCACGTTACATTATGTGGCTAATTGAACACCCCCCCCCCCCCTATACAGGGCCAAATTAAGGGCCATGTGGGCCTGGGGCTGAAAATTAAGGGCCCACACTATATAGTATGCTTTGGAGGAGGATATCATTCCCTGACATTCATTCTTATGCACTGCAGTGTGTGGGAGCCTATTTTAAGATGGAGGCCTGGGGTGGTAGTCCCATTAGCCCCATTGTAAATCTGGCCCTGTCCCTATAAATGTACTATATGCAATCTTGTAGGAAAAAAAGTGTTTGTTAACTTAATTTTGGATGCCAATTATCTCTGGCAGGTTGACCGAAAACACTGTCAATGACGAGGGAGCTGAGAGGTTTGCTGAAATGCTAAAAGTGAACAAGACTCTTCATAATCTTTGGTAAGTTATCAATTAATGATGTGTGTAATAACTGAATTGAGTACAATGTGGTTGATAGATGGACAGTTTAGGAAAGCAGAACTGGGTTGGTCAGAGGTGTACTGTGCCTATAGAAAGCACTAATGACATTGAATTCTTACTGGTCAGAGTCACTTCCCAGTGTTTTATGTAACACAGTTGTATTCTGCTAGTTCTTTGTTATTTGGAATGGAATTTATTGTAGTTTTCTGTTTCTTACAGGCTGATAAAGAATCACATAACAAACCAAGGAGCTAACCTTTTGGCAGAAGCCCTGGATTATAACATGCATATGGATGAAATTTGGTAAGAATTAAGCCATTATTCAAAGACAAATGTCCTGCGTCTGTGATGCGTTCTCAATCTGTGATTGTTTTACAGAATAATATTGGTTGTGTGACAAGACCACTGTTCTCTTTGGCTATATCAGTAGCCATATTGGACAGATATACTGTATGTACCATAGCCAGTAAAGCTTCTCTCTGCCATTAGTACAGGATCCCATTTTCATGGTTATGTAAAGAGCGTCCAATAGCCTAACATTAACTTTCAAATTCCCACTCTTATTTCCCGAAAGTCTCTTCCACTATTAGGTTTAATTCATTATAATAAGTTATTCTTATTTGTATTTATCATATACATGTCCTTGAATGCAAAAAATGCTTTTTTTTTGTGTACATTTTCTTTTTAATAGGGAAAATTTGCATAGATAGTAAATGAAAAAACAAATATACATAACAAGATATTAAGATTGGAAGAGAATGCACAAAATGCGCAAGACTGCTGTATGGACTGTATGCGTTACTTTTAATAACGTAGCTTTCATTGTTGTACAGAACCACAAAGGTGGGCAGGGGAGCATTTAAATTTTACAGTGTGGGATGGCACACCGTCCGCTGATCCGTAAGTGTGACTTAAGGCTTCTTATGGCAGTGTCACACTGTTTACTCCCCTCTCTCGCGCGGATTTAAACACCCCCACATACGGGAAACCGTGCACAGGTGTGGATCTAGTCCATAATGAATATAAAGCATATAACGAAATACTTTAGTGAGCTATGAAGTTGTTTTTAAATGCTTTTTATTTTATCATATCAGTATATGTCTTGTAAAAGGTTGTACGATATGTAATTATAAAGGGAATGTGTAATCACAGATAACACATAGATTGTTGAAACTTAAATTATAGGCATGAAATATATGTGTAAATATATGAAACATATTTTTCCATTTACATAATCTGTATATGACCAATAGGTAATACATCAGGATAATAAATTGCCTTGCAGTAGAAGCATATCTGTGGAATGCAAGCAGGAAATAGTGGAGAGCATTTTGTTGGTAGTCATTTTGAGGAATGCACTGGTTGGTAATTGAATACTCCCTATATATTTATGTTGTGGATTGGATTAGCACCAGAGCCAGATATTAACTAAACTAATGGGCTGTAGGCAAGTCACTGATTTACAATCCTCACCCCGGGCCCGGATTTGGACCCTATTCTTCAGAATACTGTGAATATTTGCATTTTTAATATTATATAATTTTTTTTCAAATGTTATTTACACAATTAATATATTGATTTAAAAAAAACAGGAAAAAAAACGGCATACTTGTAGTATCGGGGAACCGCGAGACGCTGCAAGCAGCATGGCGGAGGGATCTCCTCTGCCTTGCTGCGGCTCTAAATCCTAACCCTAAATCCAAACCCTAACATTAACCCTAAACCTAACTCTAAATCCAAACCCTAACTCCTAACCCTAACCCTGACTCCTAACCCTGACTCCTAACCCTGACTCCTAACCCTAAATCCTAACTCTAAATTCTAACCCTAACTCTAAATTCTAACCCTAACCCTTAATTCTAACCCTAACCCTTAATCCTAACCCCAAACCTTTAATCCTAACCCCATACCCTTAATCCTAACCCCAAACCTTAACCCTAAATATCTAAACAATATTATTTCATCTATTCACTATGCACTTTTACTGCTGCGAGGCAGGGCAGAGGAGATCCCTCCGCCGTGCTGCTTGCAGCGTCGCGCGGGTCCCCGATACTACAAGTATGCCAAAAAAAACTATATATTGCAAAATGAAATAATATATTGTGATTGTAATAATATGCACATTGTGATTGTGACTCTCCCTGGCAGGAAGAATAAATAGAATTAATATGTAACAGTAGACTTACCTGCTCTTCTGTCCGGTCCTGTTGCACCAGCAGTGCGGCACGCTGCCTGGTGTGCTGTTCTCACAGCATGGTAGCTGTTATCTTGTTCTCGTGGAACGTGGGTGTAGGGATTCCAGTGCCCATATGATGTCATGACATCACATGTAGAGAGTACTTCACAGATGCTCGGTGACAGACCTCAGAGCCAGTAAAAGTCTTATTACTGGCCTGGGCTCCCTTACAAAGCTTTTGTGGCATAGAAATCGTTAGTTTGGTAGGGACAGTTGCCAGCTACAGGCCACCTGGGACCACTGGGCCCTAGGTGGTTGCCTAGATTGTCCTGTGTGTAATCCAGCCTTGATTATCACTAAGTATATATACCAAATGTGACTATAGTTTTTGTGAGGTTTATTCCATATGACTATAGTTATACCTTTTTCTCTTTTATATTTTGCAGTTTAGAAGGAAACCCACTTACTCCTGATGAGAATCAACCTTTTCAGAGAAATGCCAGGATTTTCAGCTCTGTAAAGCAGTAGTACTAATGATTCAGAAGGAAAACGCTGCAACATCATGATGAGTTTAGGAACATTTGACCACTCTGCTCTGTATAAATACACTCTGTGGTCTTGGTGATATCTCAGACTACATGAAGCAGATGGTAAAGTCACATCCTTTCAGACAAATGGCTTTTAGATTAGAGAATCAGACCAAATGGCGTGTGAAGGACAAAATGTAAGATCACTTTAAAGTTAATGCTTACGTTCTACTAAAGTGGAGTACTGAGAATTCACAATCTCAAGTTGCCTTCCAAGCAACTTACTATCAAGTAAATGCATACCCAAAACGATAATCATACAGATCAGCCTATGAACAGATTATTGTGTCTGTATGTCACATGATTTGCCCGATCAGGTGATTATCTAGAACATTTATTTTTTTGCTGACAAAACGGCCCGGTGTATGGGCAGTTCAAGGATAGGTCACAGATTAGTTTAAACTAAATATAAGAAATAATAATTCATGACTAAATGTTAAGATCAAAAGGTGTAAAGGAATGCTTCCCTTTTTGTCTCAATTGTTAAGCTGGCTATATATTAGAGCGATTATCGACCCGATCACCCAATTATGGGGTGATTGGGCCAAAAATCGCTCTAGTTAATGGCCAGGACAATTTTTAAGACAAACGCTTTTTTTGAAGCGCTCTTTCTTGGATTTTCATTGGAATTTTAAACCTGGTTAAATTCGGGAACTAGAATAGGGTAAATTAAGTGTTATTTTACTTAAAGCAACTGGCTTCCATGTTAACATAATGGTATTTCATAAATTGGCCAGCAGCGAGTGTAGGGTTATTTATAACCAGGGGAGACTTGTACTCAAGCGACTGCTGACTTTTTACTGCTGTCAAAACTCATGATGTAGCTAGAGATTCCTGTGCCTGTAATTTATGAAGATGGCAATAATTTACCTTTTAAAGCAATATAATGTGAACACCACACCTTTCATTACCAAGTTACAAATGGCATAAGACTGTGATGTCCAAGTTGTTGACGGAAATATACAGTTTGGAAATAAACTATGTATGTTTTTATTGTATACACAAATTTTATACAATTGTTTATGAAATGTATACATTTTATCTATCATTTTTTTGCTGCAATTGTTTTATATAATTTAACTTATTATTAATGTAGTGATTTTTATATATGCGTATTTAACATGAAATCAAATATTTCTATAAGAAACTCAGTATTTGAGACAGTAAGTGATGAGTGAATGGATAAAGGGTTTGCTCATAGTTTAGAAAAACGTTAAAAGTAGAGATGACTGGACTGGAAGAGATACTATATGTCAGGAAAATTACCAGAGGCCCATTTCCAATGTGACAAGAGGAATGTGACAAGAGGAAACCTGAGTTGATTGGGAAATAGTTTTGGCTGCGTGAAGTTTTATAGGACGTGGGGTGGAGAAAGGACTACAGACACGATATGCTAGAAGTACACTGGAATTACTGTTTAAAAGGATGAATAAGGAAAGAAGTGTATCACAAAGGCCAATTGAGTGAACAATTTGTTAAAACTTGAATGGTATTCATTGGGAACACTATTTAAGAATTATTATTGTTAGGTATTGTAGAAGTGAAAAATGTATGCTTGTCAGAATTAGAAGTTGGCTCAGAAGCAACATATATTGAGATTACGGTGAAAGACTTGAAGCCTGAGTAAATCCAGAATGAATCCTATTTTGGATATAATTACAATACAATTTGTAGAGCAATATTCCTATGATCCTTTAACTGACCATACAACATAAAGGGTGTGGTTTGCTGGTTAGAAGGGCTTCTTTCAGAAGAAATGCACCCAGAATGCAGAGCGGCAAGAAGGATGTCATCAGGAGACATTAGAATAGAATAATACTTCCTGAGAATGGCTGCCCCATTTCCGAAAAATGTCAACTTTGAAAGGTAAGGTAACCATCCCCTTACCCTCCTCTTGTAGCAGCCTAACCTTAACCCTCTCTGTCCCACATCCTAACCCTTACTTTCTGCTTGATGCTGTCTAACTCTAACCCTCCATGTCCTGAAGTCCAACCTAAACCCTGACCTTACCCTTTTTGCTACCTAACCCCAAGCTACCCGCTATTTGGAATGAGTAATTTTTTTATATAGGGCCATGCGACAGTTACCTGTTTGCAATAATACATTTTCAACACTTTTTAGACAATAATAGCCGCAATACAGCCATCAGATATATCATTGTTTAAAATCAACCTGCCTAGTCAGCAACTGAATCCCCAACATGAAAATATAAAACCGAAGCACTTTAACAAAAAAAGAGACCATTTGAATTTGCTTACATTGAGTAAAGACTTAAGGTCCCCATACACTAGAGCAATTATCTGCCCGATCATGCAATTATCGTGTAATTGAACGAAATATCGATGTAGTGTATGGTAGCGATTTTTGTATCGTTCCAAAGGAGCTTTCGTACGATGATTTCGTCGTGTTAAATGTTTGTTTTTTGTCGTGTGAAACCGTGTGATACCCTGTAAAATCGCATAGTGTATGCCCATTTAACGATTATCGTGGAATCGTACACGATGCCGTGACAACACTTGTAGGCAGGACTATGGGAAAGGATATGACAGGTTTATGTGTCCGTAGCGCGTGGTGCGCCCACTGTCCTGTCACTATTCTTCCTGGCGAAACCTCACGTTAGCACTGTCTCATCCTTGAATTGCGACACAAAAGATGTGTATTACAAAGCCGAGGGACGCCCCTTATGTAAATACAGTATAAAAATCGGACGAGAACTGAAATTTAACAGGTTGTGTATGGAGAAAATCAATTTTTTCTGAACGATTAAAGTGGTTGGAACATCGGGTTTTCAACACATTTTCGGGAGATTATCGTTTGAAAGTAGCGCAGTGTATGGCACTGATATCGTTTGCCTCTCCCCAGAAAAAATTGTGTGTTTTTTTGGTCGATCGATCGATTGCACGCGATTATTGTATAATCGCTCTAGTGTATGGGGGCCTTTAGGGCCATATTTACTAAGCTGCGGGTTTGGAAAAGTGGAGATGTTGCCTATAGCAACCAATCAGATTCTAGCTCTCAATTTCTTTTTACATACTACAGAATGTCAGATAAAATATGATTAGATGCTATGGGCAATAGCTCCACTTTCCCAAATTCGCAGCTTAGTAAATGTGGCCCTTAGTGTTATTTATTGAAGCTATTAAAGAGGAAATATAGATATTTTAACTTTGGTTACAGGTATACAGGGAGGTATGTGATGAAGAGTAATTTACATATATTATTTTGTATTGTTATGTGCAATTAAATAAAAATATAATATGCAACCTTATTGTTAGTTGTATCTGTGGGAACCTCAAGGGTTTTTCCTGTATATTGTATTATGGCTACAAGTAGCTTGATGCAGGAATAGTCTGTGGATATGTAAAGGGTTTTAACTGCAATAAGAATCTAATTTCAGACATCTAGATTGTTGTTATTTCTGCACCTGTTTCCACTTCCTTTATATTGTTAGCAATCAGTGCATAATTCCCTCTTTGCAGTGAAATTCTTATTAATATCTTAATGTGTTGCTGCTATATTAAACCTAATTCATTTGTACAGTTGTTCCTTCTAACTGCCTTGTATATAATAGAAAACAAATTCTCTCTATTTATATGTACCTTACCTTAAAATACTTTACCTCCTAACTAGGGACCGGATCCAGACGGAAAGCGCGGGGGTCTGAAATTACGCGAGACAGAGGGGAGTGCACACCATAAGCCATAAGCCTGCCTTAAATGTGACGGGCGGATCAGCGGTCCGTACGACCGCTTATCCGCTACAGTGTGGGAGCCCCCTCCCACACTGTACACTTTACATGCTTCCCCCTGCCCGCTTTAGCCAAAGTTCTGTCCGATTGTTTAAACGTTAGGATTACTATAGTAATCCTAGCGTAACATCTGGAGGGTGCATGCGCCCTCCAGTTCAGTCAAGTGATTTACGCACCTTGCGTGTTTACGCACCTGCGTAAATCACCTGACGATCTTAAATCTGGATCCGGTCCTGTGATATTAAATGTGGCTGGGGTGCATTTCACTACAGTTCAGTTAACAACAATCTCGACATCATTTCAAAATTGTCTTAAGACACTTATGCACATCTATCACTGACTTTTTTTTTTACAGCACTTCACTTTTATTACTCTATTTCAAAAAAGGAAGTGTGTTGCTACACGTTGGTTTTCATAACCCTGGTTACAACTGATTAAACGGTGTTTGTGAGGCAGTGTTCCTGTGTCCATTACTGAAAGCGAGTGTGTCGCTTGTGATATTTCACTGGTAATAATCTATTTTTTTTTTTTTTTCACTTCCCTCTCTACAGCGGACTTTAGCTCACTTACACTGCCAAAAGGCAGCCTTAAGTCACCTGTGGGGATCAGTGGAAATTTAAGACCCTGATCTGCACAGAAGAAATAAAACCCACCCTCACTGTAAAATTTAAATGCTCCCCTCTGTCCAACTTACGGCGTTTAGGCAGGTGGAGGGAATACACTGCCCTGTCAGATAGATTTGTTGCGGGACATCTGGTATGTGCATAGCCAGATAAACAACTTCTGTAATCAGCGTGCGGAAGGCAGAAGACTTTGGGGCTGATTCAGAGTTGCACTTATACCTTTTTTTTAGGTGCTGAGCAATATCATGTTTAACTACAAGGGGAGGCAAATTTACATTGTGAAAGCAAAATCATATTTAAGAGGTGAAATTTCTTACCTCAACTATGTTTCATAGATTAAACATAAAGCTATGCAGTATGTGAGTTCAGTGTGCAAAAGTAATGTATTTTTCCTGCATGTTAAAGATTCTGTCATTCTCTACGCTGATGACACTCAAATTTACCTCTCCTCTCCTGACCTCAACCCCTCTTTTCTGTCTAAGATTTCCAAGTGCCTTCCATCCCTATCCACTTGGATGGCCAAATGCTTCCTCAAGCTGAATATGGACAAAACGGAAATGATTGTTTTTCCTCCCCACCCTCAATCACGGTAACCATTGGTGACACCTCTGTCTCCTCATCCCCTCAAGTTCGCTGCCTAGGTGTCATCCTTGACTCCTCACTTTCCTTTATACCACACATCCGTGCCCTCTCTCATTCTTGTCGTTTCCACCTACGCAACATTGCATGCATCCGTCCATTCCTCACCTATGAAACTACTAAAACCCTTATCCACTCTTTAGTCATATCACGCCTCTACTACTGTAACCTCCTCCTCATAGGTCTACCACTCACCTGTTTTGCCCCCCTTCGATCTATATTCAGTGCTGCTTCCAGGCTCATCTTCCTCTCCCGCCACTCTGTCTCGGCCTCTCCTTTATGTCAAACCCTTCACTGGCTTCCTGTCCGCTTCAGACTTCTCTTTAAACTCCTTACCCTCACCTTTAAGGCCAT
>WWET01002293.1:97054-125380 GCA_011038615.1 Limnodynastes dumerilii
GATGCTGCAGATGCCACTCTCCCTGGCAGGAATATAATAAACAAAATGAATTGGTAAAAATGACTAATAAACTGAAAAAGAAAACAGATTTACCTGCACTCATCTTGCAAGAGGAGAGGATTTAGTGTTCTAAGAAGCCTCTCCTGTTATTTCTGCGTAAATTCGCAGAAAAACGTACAGCAGGATCTGCCCCAATAAGGCAATTTTGGCACTTGGCATTTACTATTAAATAGTGAAGCAAGAAGAGGGGATATCGGTAGAAAGAGGATCCAGGAAAGATAGAATAATGCTGGGTACACACTGGACAGTTATCTGACTATTTTGTAACAATCACACAGTAATCATCAGATATCTCTGACATCTTACCAGTGCCTTCTGTCCCATGATGCTGGAAAATTCTCTGAAACTGTTTGCATTGTAGGATTTCGTTTATTTGAGCTCCTAATTTTTTAAGATCAGCGATGTCCTGATGTCTTCTGCATTGCTGGGTATGTTTACATAACAGGTGTTATAACCTGTTAGCAACAATTCCCCCTTTCTGTTCCTGTACTTTGACTGTCTTTGTGGGTTTGCATTTACAAATTATCGGAAAAGGTATAGACCAGGGGAGGTGGGCTCATAACTGACAGTTACATTTTGAAAGCTCCACAGGTTTTGCAGGGAGACCTACAAAACATGGACCATAAGTGGTACTTGAGGACAGGGTTGAAAGAAAGAATTAAAATTGCATATATTATTTCTCTTCTTTCAGGCCAAGCCCTGGCATGGGCTTCACCACTTTGGGAGAAATCTCATCCAATTCTTTTTAACCTGAATTACTTTTTGTCCACATTTAGAACTGTCTTTGATGAACCTGGCAGACCAACCTCCGCAGCCTCTGATATTCTTCGCCTGCGACAAGGTAATCAAACTGTGGCTCAATATGCCATTCACTTTAAGACTTTAGCCTCTGAGCTTTCTTGGAATGATTAATCCCTTTTGTCCATATTCTGGCATGGTCTTTGACAAAATTAAGGATGAACTTTGTACTCTAGACCTCCCATCTACCCTGGACAATTTAATTTCCATCTGTAATCATGTTGATCTCCACTTCAGAGAATGTGCTGCAGAGAGACAACACCCAGTAAGATCTAAACCTGTAAACCTTCCACGACCTCGTTCCGATTCTCCAGGTACTCCTGAGCCTATGCAATTGGATCGAGCTCACCTGACTCCCAAGGAACAAAAAGGTTGTTTATCTAACAAATTATGTCTTTATTGTGCTGATCCCTCGCACAATCTGAATTCTTGCCCAAAAAGTCGGGAAATGGATGTCCCTAGCTGGCGCGGAGGAGGCCAGTCTAGGAATACCAGTCTACTCCTCCCCAAAGAAAGACTTGTTATTCCCAGTGACTCTGATTTGTTCTAATAAGTCTTCTGAAATCCTTACTCTCCTAGATTCTGGGTCAGCTGGTAACTTTATTTGTGCTCAACTTGTGCAAGCCTTGTCTATTCCCACAGAACCTGTGTTTCCTTCTACCCACCTCACTGCTATTGATAGAAGTCGCATACTTGGTGGAGTCATCTCATCGAGGAATGTTCCTGTAAGTCTACAAATACAAATTGGAGCCCTTCACCGTGAGTCTCCTTTTTTATTTTACCCAAAACTACTAACCAACTAATTTTGGGTTTCCCTTGGCTCCAACAACATGATCCCAAAATTGAGTGGTCCACTATGCAAATACTCTCCTGGGGACCAGGACATGGAAGATGTCTCACAACAGTACTACGTTATGCACTGCAAATTAACCTGGTCAGTAAAAAATCAGCTGAGACTCTTCCTCCACACAGAAGCTGGGACTGCTCAATCGACCTACGTCCTGGTTCCATTCCTCCTCGAGGTAGGACCTTTCCATTATCCATTACAGAAACACAGGCAATGTCTGATTATATTAAAGAAAACTTAGACAGAGGGTTTATTTGTCCTTCATCCTCCCTAGCTGGAGGTGGGTTCTTTTTCATTAAGAAAAAAGATAGAACTTTGCGCCCCTACATAGATTACAGGGGACTCAACGATTTAACTATCAAAAATCGTTATCCTCTACCTCTTATTACAGAGTTATTTGATAGAGTCAGAGGAGCCAAATACTTTACAAAGCTGGACCTTCGCGGGGCCTACAATTTAATCCGAATTAGAGAAGGTGACGAGTGGAAAACCGCGTTCAATACGTGCGATGGTCACTACGAGTACCTTGTCATGCCCTTTGGGTTGAGTAATGCTCCAGTAATTTTCCAAACCTTTATGAACAAGATCTTCCGGGACCTTCTCAATTCTAGTGTTGTCGTCTACTTAGATGACATTCTTGTTTTCTCCAAAGATTTAACTACTCACAGACGACTAGTTAAAGAAGTTTTCCAACATTTTAGAATCAACAAGTTGTTTTGTAAACTCGAAACATGTATTTTTTAAATGAATTCCATACCATTCTTAGGTTTTATCCTATCAGGTTCCGAACTGTGGATGGACCTTGAGAAGGTTAGAGCAATTCACGATTGGCCCCAACCAACTTCCGTCAGAGGTATTCAATGATTCATTGGCTTTGCCAATTTCTATAGAAAAATTGTGCAGGACTATTCAACTATTATAGCCCCAATCACTGCCCTCACTAGAAAAGGTTCTAATCCCTCCGAGTGGCCTGAGGACACATTGAAAGCTTTTCTAGATATCAAGCAAGCCATAGCCACTGCTCCAGTTCTAAAGCAACCAGACATTTCTGCTCCTTTTACCCTTGAGGTAGATGCCTCTTCGGTGGGAGTTGGTGCAGTATTATCCCAAAAAGATTCTGAAGGTCATTTGCATCCATGTGCCTTCTTTTCCAGAAAGTTTCTTCCGGCTGAAAGCAACTATTCAATTTGGGACAAGGAACTACTTGCTATGAAGCTTGCTATGGAAGAATGGAGGTATTTACTAGAAGGAGCTCAACATCCGACCTTCATTTATACGGACCACAAAAACCTTCTCTACCTTAAGTCTGCACAATCGTCCTGGCACCAAGAATACTAAAGCGGACGCTTTATCCTGTTCTATTCTTCAAGATGATACGTCTACTCCAGAAATTCCATGACCTATCATTGATCCTGTACGAATTGCTCATACCAAAACAGATCCAGTTGTTCCCTCAGGAAAGACTTTTGTTCCAGAATCTCTCCGCAGGAAGTTACTCCATTGGGCTTATTGCTCGAAATTTACAGGCCATGCAGGTATACATAAAACTTACAAGTTTATCCAAGAATCCTACTGGTGGCCTACTCTGCTTCGCGATACCAAGCAATTTATTAATGCCTGTCCAACTTGTGCTCAACATAAGATTTCCAGATCTCGTCCATTAGGTCTTCTCCATCCATTACTCATTCCATCGGTACCTTGAACAAGTATCTCAATGGACATTATCACAGATTTGCCTCCTTCTGCTAATTTTAATACAATCTGGGTCATTGTGGATCGTTTCTCAAAAATGGCCCATTTTGTCCCTTTGAAAGGCTTACCAACAGCTTCTGAGTTTGCCCAACTCTTCATTAAAGAAGTATTAAACCATCACGTGTGTCCGGAGGAAATAGATAGAGGAGTTAAATTTGTGGCAAAATTCTGGTGGGCGCTATGTAAAAGTCTCCAAGTATCCCTCAAATTCTCTTCTGCTTATCATCCGCAATGCAATGGTCAGACTGAACGTGTTAATCAGGATCTGGAAACTTTGCTTGTACATTTCTTCTTCCCAAGACGATTGGGCATCTCTTCTTCCGTGGGCAGAATTTGCTCACAATAATAATTACCGTGAGTCTATTTCCGGAACTCCATTCTTTACTGTATATGGTCATAACCCTGTTGTACCCAAATTCTCTTTATTGCCAGCTTCCCCTTTTCCTGCTGTGGTCGAAACCTTGGAGAACATGTCTGGGGTCGGAAATAAAGTGATGGCTGCACTCATCAAAACATCTTCTCGTTATAAATTCCATGCAGATTCCAAGAGGAAAGCACGCCACGTCTTCAACCGGGTGACAAGGTATTGCTGTCAACAAAAAATATGCGTTTGAGAGTTCCATCTATGAAGTTTGCTTCACGCTTCATTGGCCCATACCGAATATTAAAGGTTATTAATCCTGTCTCTTATAAAGCCCAACTTCCAGTCAACCTTCATGTTCCTAATACCTTCCACATCACTTGTTATTAATCTGTTTTCCTCTTCAAGCAGAAAAGCTTATCCTGTCGAATCTAGTGACAAAGAAGAGTACGAAATTAATAACATCCTTGATTCCAGATATCGATATGGTCACCTCCAATACCTTGTGGACTGAAAAGAGTATGGTCCAGAGGAGAGAGCCTTGATAAAATCCTCAGATGTCAATGCTCCAGCTCTCATCAAGAACTTTCATCGCAAGTTCCCTACCAAACCATAGTTGGGGCGCCCAGTGGCCACCCCTAAGGGAGAGGGTACTGTCACAAAATCAAGGTATTCTACCTTTTTCAATCCCTGCTCACTGCCTGTCAAACCCTTTCACACTCGCCTGAAGTTCAGCTGTTTCAAACCAGCCATCACACGGTTAACACACAGCAGCCTAACTTCATTACTCCCCACCTGAGTTGGTCTGGTTCTGTTTCTCCCTACTATTGGACTCTCTGATTATTTAAGGCTGCTGCACTGGTCCAGCCCTTGCCAGTGCAACAATTGGCGTTGCCATTGTATCTCGTCTCAGTTCTCCCAGTGCACATTTTCTCCTCTATTGCGTGTGGATACTCACCTGTGTCCTTCCTAGTATCTGCTCCAGGATACTCACCTGTGTCCTTCCTAGTGACTACTTCTGGATACTCACCTGTGTCCTTCCTGGGGCCAGATGTACTAAGCTGCGGGTTTGGAAAAGTGGAGATGTTGCCCATAGCAACCAATCAGATTCTAGCTCTCATTTTCTTTTTACATACTAGAGAATGTCAGCTAAAATCTTGCTATGGGCAACATCTCCACTTTTCCAAACTCGCAGCTTAGTAAATCTGGCCCCTAGTCTCTCCTTGTGTATCCTGCCTGGTTCCTGGATCCTAGTGTGTCCTTTGTTTCTGCTGTGCCATCGCGGTTCCCTCTGGCTTAAGTGTGACGGCAGAAACCATCCTCGCTGGTGAGCTACTCCAAAAGTACTACTCCACTCACATTGCTCCCTGTGACTCCGGCCTACTAATCCTGGGCTGTGCAGCGCTAAGCTGCCAGAGTCTTCAGATACCATCTGCTCCAGTGAGTCACTGTGTGAGAACTACTACGCTCAGCCTAAACAGTTTGCTGCGACACCATTCCACTGTACCTGTGCCATCCGCTTTCTGAGCCGCTACTAGCTGCAGTGTCCTTCTACACCTATGATCTTCCAAGCAAGAACCACTCTCCTCAGCCTCTCTGCCTTCTGGGACACCACTCTGCTCCACCTGGATCTCTGCTGCCTATCACAGCTAACTCGTGTCTACAGTACAGTCTCCACCTGAGGAAATACTGCGGGTGCTACACCGTGCACCTCCCCTGCTCCTTGGATGCCAATCTGTTATACCCCGTTCAGATTACCACCTAAAAGCTGGTGTTTTCATGAAATTGCCGGGTTTCATGAAAACCCCGGCTTTTTTTGGCAATCTGAACGCAAACCCCGGGTCTCTCTAGCCGGGTCTTAAAATGAAGGGTTTTTGCCGGCTTTTTCAATAGCCGGCTTTTTGCGTTCAGATTGAGCTAAAAAGACCCCAGAATTCCTGACAGCCAGCATCCCGGAGTCGCCTTTTCACTGTAGACGTTGACACTGGCGTTTTGCGGGTACCATTTAATGAAGCTTCCAGTTGAAAACCTGTGAAGCATCTATTTCTCAAACTAGAGACTCTAATGTACTTGTCTTTTGCTCAGTTGTGCATCGGGGCCTCCCTCTTCTCGTTCTACTCTGGTTAGAGCCTGTTTGTGCTGTTCTCTGAAGGGAGTAATACACACCGTTGTAGGAAATGTTCAGTTTCTTGGCAATTTCTCGCAAGGAACAGCTAATAGCTAATTTCTAAAAAGAAGAATAGACTGTGAGTTTCACATGAAAGTTCTCTTTTTCTGGCCATTTTGAGAGTATAATTGAACCCACAAATGTGATGCTCCAGATACTCAACTAGCTCAAAGGAACGCTAGTTTTATAGCTTCTCTAACGAGCGAACCCATTTTCAGTTGTGCTAAGATAATTGCACAAGGGTTTTCTAATCATCCATTAGTCTTCTAACGCGATAAGCAAACACAATGTACCATTAGAACAGTGGAGTGATGGTTGCTGGAAATAGGCCTCTATACACCTATGCAGATATTCATTTAAAAACCAGACGTTTGGAGCTAGTATAGTCATTTATCACATTAACAATGTATAGAGTGTTTTTCTGATTAATGTTATCTTCATTGAAAATAACTGCTTTTCTTTCAGAAATAAGGAAATTTCTAAGTGACCCCAAACTTTTGAACAGTAGTGTAGATAAAAAATGACAATTAACAAATATCAATTAATAAAGGTTTACTTCCCTCACACAACCTACAAACAAACCGCTGAAACCAGTCTGGAGGGTGATGTAGTAAGTCCTGGAATGCGCCAGCGATGGACACAGCTTCAGTGGTGTGGTCAGTTTCCAGGAGTGAGGTCAGCATGAGATTCAGAGCCACTAAGCCCTTTCTCAAGTCCCAGATGTGGCTGGTGACCAGCAATGTTACATAACTCTACATTGTAACTGACCATGAACAAGGCCTGAGAAGCATCCAATACTTTTTAAACCAACGCTCAAAACTAGACCCCAGACAAGCCAACTTCATCATACAAGGGATACACTTCATTCTGAAACACAATTATTTCTGGTATGGAGATTTCTTCCTACAGCACCAGATGACAGCAATGGGGACATATTTTGCACCAAGTTACGCCAACTTGTTAATGAGTTGGTGAAGAAACGGGTGTGGGTCCCCGCTTAGAACAGCCCTATTTCGATAGGTCAGTTTCCTAAACTGGCTGGGATTCCTGGCAGCCTGACCCTAATTCTACCTTCCCTGCAGCCTGACCCTAACCCTCAGTCCCCCGCACCCTGGAGAAGTTACTCAGCTTTCCCTGCGGTCCAGCAGTAGTGGTGCGGCGGCGGGATATCTATGGCGGCCGTGTTTCTAAATAAGAATGAGTTAGTATGCCAATCGGCATACTCACCCATTAAAAAAATAAATGATAAAAAGGTGCAGTATTCGAACATCCAAAAAGGAACTTTCGAATGTCTCTATTTCGCAAAGATGAGTTTCTAACTGGGAACTGACAACGTGGAAAAACCAATATATTTGGTCACAAGATCAAGCTGGCGGCCCCCTCCTCCTCTGGCGACGCTATATAGACAATGGCCCGGATCCAGAACTACGGCCACGGCTGTAAGTTGCTGAACGGTCTTTAAGACCGCATATACGCAATCTATGTATCGAAATGATACGTAGATTACCTACAATAGCTACTAGGCATGGGCAATAGCTATCGTTCAGCAAATTACGGCAGTCTGTGGAAGACGGCCGTAGTTCTGGATCCGGGCCAATGCTTTCTTCATTTGGAAGGGCTCTGAATCATCACTCAAACAATTCATTGCCAGTTTAGACAGCGACCATAAGAACCTTTTATTCACAACCAAATACAGCCAAGACAGGGTAGAGTTTCTGGACCTCGAAATCAACATCAGCAACATAGAAACTGCAATATTTCAGAAGCAAGTGGATGTGAACAGTTATATACCATTTTCCAGCAATCAACATCCCACCTGACTTACTATAACATATCCCTAGGACAAATCAAACGTACCCATTTGGACAGATATAAAGAACAGAGCTCACACCTAGCACACCAGTTCCAAGAGAAAGGATACTGTAACACCATTATTGACAAGGCCCTAACTATAGCCACCAACACAGACAGAAAAAGCCTCTTAGAATACCTAGACCATAAGCACCAATCCATCCGCCCTCTGACAATGTCAATTTCATTACTCAATACAACAATAAAGCCAATAAAATCAAGAGCATATTATGCAAACATTGGCAAATTCTTCAGATGAGGCACTCTCAGGATTCTTAGGTCTTTAGCCAGATACAGGCCATCATCTTTAAGAAAGCTCACTATTTACACCAACTGGTAAAGAATCACATTAAGGAACCCAACACCACAAATTGGCTTACCTCTGAGAAAGGTTTTTTCCATCGTAACCATTGTGCAGGGTGCAAAGCTGTATCATACAAGAGTATAAAACCCATCACCCACTATACGTCCCACACCACTAACAAAGGGCTGGATCCAGACTTAGTTAAGTGCTTGAACTTAGTCACAGCTGGGCTAAACCATGTTGATTGCAGGGGGGGTCGTTAATTGTATTCTTTGCATGCAGGGATATATTTTTGAATTGTTTACTGCACACAGATACTGACCAGCTTTACTATCACACTGTTATTTAGACTTGAGATAGGAAACATCACCTCTCAACTCTAATACTGTTTGCAACAGATGAAATATGACTCCCCTACAATCAACATGGTTTAGCCCAGGAGTAACTAAGTTCAAGCACTTAACTAGGTCTGGATCCAGCCTAAAGAGTATAAAATTCAATCCACCATTACATGCTACACCAAATACGTAATCTATGTAGGAAGGACTACTCAGACCCTTAAGAATGGGGGAACATGAATACGAAATATCCGCCAAGGCTTCCAAGCCGACAGCGTTTCGGAACATTTTCAGAAGTTCCACAACCAAGACTCTGCAGGCCTTGGATTCACGGGCTTTGAAACAGTGGAGAAAAACGAGAGGCGGGGACAGACTCAGACTCATCAATAAGACAGAACTAAAATGGATCTTTCAACTCAAAACTTTCCAACCTCATGGCCTAAATATTGACACTGACCTTATGCCAGTCCTGACTTAAACACTTCACTGACACATTCCTTACCACTACCAACTGGTCCTATCGTTCTCTTTGTTTTCTATAGTCTCCGTCAATTCTGTTCCAAGCCCTCCACTGGCCACCCTCTGCCTATACAATCTCCCCAGCCCACCTCCCCCCCCCTAGGAACACCCACCCTGCTCCCTTTGGCTATATATAACCCTCAGTCCCTTGGGCCACAAATGCGATGAAATGCATTGGAACAATAAAATGTTTTTATTTTTAACCTTGATCTTTATTTGCATGTGCAAGTGCAATAAAACTAGAATTGTTTAACTACAGTGGTTTTCAGTAGGCAACATCTGCCTGTCAATTTCTGCACTGCTCTCTG
The DNA here is from genome assembly GCA_011038615.1 of Limnodynastes dumerilii. NCBI lineage: Eukaryota > Metazoa > Chordata > Amphibia > Anura > Limnodynastidae > Limnodynastes > Limnodynastes dumerilii. The sequence continues at coordinate 106,360 of WWET01002293.1, forward strand.
TGACAGCCTTTCCCAGTCTACCCCCTCACCTTCCTCCCACCTTGATTGCAGGTGCAGGCATCCAGCTACACCATCCCCAGCAGGAGCACACCATCTGGCCAGTGGTCCCAGCAGGATTTGCAACAGGATGCTCCCCCTCAGTTTGTTCAGCTGACTGGATCACAATCGACACCTGCCCTCACATCGGCTGTCAGAGACCCGCTGTCCAGCCGACAAGAGTGATCAGCAGCCAGTCCCGCAGGCCTCACAACTTGTCCCCAGAGATCAAGTTGTTGTTGTTTTTTTTTTTTTTTTTCTAGAAGCCTGTGCTGCTGGATTTGCGGCACAGCTTTTCCCCGCACAGAACAAGTAATACAGGAGCCCTGTAGGACCAAACCTGCTACTGTGAATGGCAGTGACCTAACCTATGCTCACTGCCATTCAAAAAAAGAGATTTGGTCCTACAGGGCTCCCGTAGGAGCCCTGTATTACCTGTACTTCTGCGCCATGTGACCACAGTCAGAGAAGGAGAGACAGCGAGGGAGCGCCGCGGAGAAAGGGAGAAGACATCAAAGGTAATCAATATAATAAGGGGCATATATTGATGGCTGGACAGAATTATAAGGGGCAAATATATATGGCTGGATATAATTATAAGGGGCATATACTGATGGCTGGACAGAATTATAAGTGGCAAATATATATGGCTGGATATAATTATAAGGGGCAAATATATGTGGCTGGATATAATTATAAGGGGCATATATGGATGGCTGGATATAATTATAAGGGGCAGACATGGATGGGTGGACATAATTATAAAGGGGTAGATCCAGAACTCCGCTTGCAATCCGTTTACTAGCGTAGTGTATTTATGCGTGCGTACCTTCTATACACTGCCCTAGGCACACCCCTTGAATGTACGTACTTTGACTGATTTCCGCTTTTCAAACCCAACCTTAACTTTTAACAGCGTAACCGCACATGTATGTATAGGCAACGCGGACTTACGCAGCTAAGCACGCCCATACTGTACAATTTAAATGCAAACCCCCCGCCTACATAGCGTAATTTAGGCGTACTTTTGGCTCACGTAAAATTGGCATGCCCCTACGTACGGATTTACGCAACTGATACGTGAATGGCCCATACGCTCAGAGTTACGTTACGTAGCGTATCATCTGTCATGCGCATGTGCAGGACATACAAAATTGCGATTTTACATGTCCGCCAGGCGTAAATCCGCACAGAAGCGTTGTTCTGGATCTGGGCTAAGGTGCATATATTGATGGCTGGACATAATTATAAAGGGCAAATATGGATGACTGGACAGAATTATTAGGGGCAAATATGGTTGGTTGGACATAATTATAAGGGGCAGATATAGATGGCTAGACATAATTATAAGGGGCAGATATGGATGGCTGGACATAATTATAAGGAGCATACATGGATTGCTGGACATACTTATAAGGGGTATACATGGATGGCTGGACATACATATAAGGGGCAGATATGGATGGCTGGACAAATAATAAAGGGGCTGATATATATTAGGGGCACACATTTAATAAAGGGGCAGACATGGAGGCTGGACAAATAATAAAGGGACAGGCATATGGAGGCGGACATTTGGATGTCAGGAAAAAGAATAAGGGGCAGACATATGGATGGCTGAATTAATAAAAGGGGCAGACACTAGACCCACCCACTTTCCCCAGACACACCCACTGGGTGGTACAAGACACACACCCTCTACCATGCCGCAAAGTTTTGTCCATACACTAGATGATTATCGGACCGATTTCCCAATTATTGGGTGATCGGGCAAATAATCCCTCTAGTGTATGGTACAGATCAATTTTTGAAAGGTCAAATAAACGCACCAGAAACGCTCTGGTGCGATTATTTGATTGTTCAGCATGTTTCATTTAAATCGATATTTTAAAACGATAGTTTAAGGGAGCCAATCAGCAAGCTGAATGGCTCCCTATCCTTGTAATAGACACTGCTGCTGATCTATGTATAAAGCTGCTCTGACAGCTAGAAGTATACCTTCAAAGCTGTCAGAGCAGCATAGTGCATAAATCTGCAGCAGCGTCTATTGCAGGGAATAGTACAGAGAGGGACCAGCCGAACCCGTGCTGTATGAAGGCAGATCCCTATCTGTACTACTCCCTGCAAAAGACACTGCTGCAGATCTATGCACTATGCTGCTCTGATAGCTTTGAAGGTATAGAGTGCTGCCTCCCCCCTCCCCCCTTCTGCTAGGATTATCGGTCCCAGCAGAGGTGTATGGTGCCGATAACAGGAGATTTCCCTAGTGGGACCGATAATCGTCCTACTGTATAGCCTGCTTTAGCCACGGTCCCAGCTGTAAGATCTTAGAGCAACCGGCCGCCAAGAGTAATAGCCTGCAGCTGCTTCCACCGTAAGCCACCCCCACACAGCCCACGGCTGGGAACTCCGATTCTTTCCCAGTTGTGGTCCTTCGTCAGGTGCCAAGTGTGTGTCACCATCGAGGCATCCTGGTCAGAGACTCAACTGAAGCGCCGGTTCCAGGGACGTCCGCTGCTCCTCTACAATACATTATGTCCAGCTGCACCAATTTGTATAAAATCATGTATGAAAGAGGCTATTGCAAATATATATAAAGAAACAGTAATCTGCTCTTGTACACACTTTATGACATTAATAAACAAGCCCAGTATAGATATTTCCTTTCTTTACTTTCACGGTATGAGGAAAAACATTCACTTTCAAGAATAACGTGTACAACACATTAATTACAGCATACATTGTGTACCATAATGGCTGATATTGATTACCCGTAAATTAAAATACATTTACTACATTAAAAAAACAATGGTTATTCTAAAAAATTGCATAGCTGCAACATTATGGTGTCTTCATTTGCTTCTTCAGAATCTGTAACACAGAGTGTAGACACATTGCATTAACCCTTTCATCCCTGAGTATTAGAGCTTGCCTTTGATTAACTTATTCATTTTCTAAGAATATTTTGTGCCATATTACCTTTCTAGACTTCAGTACTTCAGGTTAATAAAATGAACAATAACTATTATAATCTTTATTACCACATTCATATTGTAGTATGCAACTACTGTACACCCTAACAAGTTTATCCAATAAAAGCAGCATACTAATGTGTGATAGAAATAATCTAGGCAACTACCTTTATAGTTTGTTGTTTTTTCAGTGTTATGTTAACCATGCGTTTTCATACTTCCATGAGTGCGTGGATCTACCAGGCAACTAGAGTTACATATTGTAGTAGGCGGAGAGGAATGAATCCAATGTGCACAGTATTATCCCCATTAAGCTATGGCATGCTGAACGGGGAAGTGGCACAGTCATACTTGTCTGTCCTGACAGAGATTTTGAAAAGGAGTTCAGGGCTACTAAATAAAAATGACGCACAGTATGCTTTCCAACTAAATAAAACTTTACTTGTGGTATTGCTACTTAAAAAACAAAATGTGGTTATGGAAACTGTGCACACTCCTGCACTTTGTGCTACAGTGGGGAACACAGTCTCCTCAGAACAGAAACTATTCATTTTGGAATTTGTGACTACTCTCTGCATGTGGATAATGGTAGTTTCTTTATATAATGCATCTGATATATCTATAAAAAAAACCAGGATAAAATATTGAGGTTCCTCTGTAACATTCCCAGGTGTTCACATTATTACACAGCCTTATAATGTCCCTTTAGCCTTTTGTTACTCATTGTGGCAGTTTTGTGACTTTGTACCTGAGTAATATTTACAAAGAGAAATTAAGTGCAACATCTGCATCTGGTCATTTACTTGTATATACAGTAAACCAGACAGATTATGTTGCTTAACACCAGCACTGTATCTGTACCCTCTCCTATGCTCCTAATAACACAGAATATTGGCTCTGGCAGCATAAGATGTTTTATACATTGTTATATAGCTGACAAAATCAAAATGGGAGCATTTTTGTGTTCCATTATAATCACAATCTAGGTATATGCAATATATCTGTAAACTTATGTAAGGAACAGTGCTAGAAGGGATCATAAATTAACAACTTTTGTATGTTGAAAATTAGTCACCATACTAAAAAGTCAAACATATAAGTTAATTAAAATAACACAGCACAAGTTCTTATAATTCCACTACAGGCAAACCCACAACAGCGTTTTATGTATGAAAAGCTGTAAACGTTCATATTAGTTGCGTTTGTAATAATTGATAAAACTAAGCAGCTAAGTTCATTGTTTCCAATAAACTGACCCAACGCTGTGACGGTGACATATCACCGTCACCTGTGCATACAAGTCGCCAACCAACAGGGATACAGCCGGGAGTAGAGCTTAATCTCCCTTCAGAGAAAATTCTCTAAATGACAAGCAATATTTGTTAACTACAAGGAGAATTCTGTAATAAAGCTGTTCCCCCTTTTCAGCCAAAGACTTGGGGTCAGCATGGAACCTGGCTAGATCCTATTATTGGTGGATTGTGAATCTCTGAGAAAGTATCAGACTTCTAATCAGTCTCTATTTATCGATTCACTTAATTTAATCAAATTAACTGAGTTAGCTGCTCAGTTTTATCTGTTACTAGCAGAAGTACCTGGTGTTGCCTGGGTTTAAATTTTCTTAATGTGATGGATGTAACTGCCAACATTTTGATAATTAGCAGCTAAGCAGCTCTTCCAACACACCCATGAGGTGGATGCCCAGTGTGGTTTTACATTTTTGGGCTATCGCCTAATCCCCAGCTTTTCTTTCTGTTCAGATTTATAATCACTCTTGCATTGTTAACTTCATTCAAAATAAGCTGTGCACCTTTCCGGCCAAACACCACCCATAACTGACATGATTTGTTTAAACCACACCCCCTTTGCAGCCCACAAATCGCAACAGACCCTCCTAAATCAGGATGTGATGTCATCTAAATTCATCCAGTTGAAGGCCCAGAACAGGTTTCCTGTATCAAAGTTCTGCCCCGCCTACACCAACAGAAGGTCCAAATGCGACCCACACCCCCTAACTTGTCTTATGGAAACCAATGTTACCACTCCAACAAATCAATCATCCAAAATAAGCTCTGCCCCTTTTGGTCAAATGCCGCCCAAAAATGACCTCATATGTTCAAGCCACACATTTTTTTCCCCATTTTGTGGCCTGTGAATCAGGACCGTTAGGAGGTATGCTAAAATTGTTGTCAATATTATATTCAGGTGGTGGTCTTTTGGGGATTTTAAAATAGAAAAAAAACACTCCATTAGGCATCTGCCACTCCTATGTGATGTCCAGATCAACTGCCACTCCTATGTGATGTCCAGACCAACTGCCACTCCTATGTGATGTCCAGACCAACTGCCACTCCTATGTGATGGCCAGATCAACTGCCACTCCTAAGTGCAGTTTTTGCCCAAATCCATCCAGTAGATGGCCCAGAACAGGGTCTCCGGTCAAAGTTCTTCCCAGCATACACCAACAAAAGCTCCAACCATGACCCCAACCCTTCTGAAACCTGGCCAGGATCCAACTGGACCACCTCACGTTGGTTTCATCCTAATCGGTGCAGGGGTGTCAGAATGTATAACTGGACAGACAAACAAACACAGACCAATTAATTTTATATATAAGATTACTAGCTCAACTAATATGAAAGATGATAGCTTTTCATACTTGATGACATACTGCCACTGGTGTGTGTTTGCCTACAGTGAAATTATAAGAGCTTGTACTGTATTATTTTACTGATATTTTTGAATTTGTATTATTGTGATTGTATTGTATTGTATAAATGTGAACATTTTAACATACCAAGGTTGTTAATTTATGACACATTCACATTCTAGCGCTGATCCATTATTGTAATATTTACATATTATTCATTGGTAAGGCAGACTCCAACTGGTTTTAGTGCTCTAAAGGGCCAGTTACTCAGCAGGACAAGGCTTGGGTTCTTACATTTAGTACTTATATAAGGAAGCTTTATCTAGGCCACACTGGATGGGAAAATCCAGATCCACATTGTTTGGAACAAGTGTCATGACATTTGGCTGACATTTGTTTAAAGACTGCCCTAAGTCCTAATTAGATGTACTGTAGCTATGCAACACTCTAAGCTACTACATATATGACCTACATAACAACATGATGGTGAGACACATAATGTAATGGAATCAACATTAGTTTACTATAGGTTAGGTCCAAAACTGTAATTACTGTTCGTTGACTGTTTCTTTTTGATTTGTACTTCATTGATCTAATTAGCCAATAACTAATGTGCCTTTAATTAACACATCATTTGTCATTTTTAATAGATAAAAATCCTGCAAGCATCCGTATTTAATATTGCCAATACTTTTAGAACTGAACAATATTTTCCATATCAAAGCATATATACTAACAGACACTTAAATCAAACAGTAACTTTTATGAACCTTTCTACAAACAAATATGGAGTTAACTACCTTATCTTTAATATAATATGGCATCTACAGCATCATGCTAAAACAAAGATGAAGTTTACATGATTTAAAAAATGGCAAGTAATACCGCTTTCACATCACCAAGAGCAATAACCCGGTTTTTAATAACCCGGTTTTTCTAACCCGGGTTATTGCTGGGTGAATTGCTGGGATTTAAAAAAAAAAAAAAAAAAAAAATATATTGTCACATTCTATCACAAAAAGACACAATGTAAGACCAGGGGTTGGATTTACTAAGCTGCAGGTTTGGAAAAATGGAGATGTTGCCCATAGCAATTAATCAGATTCTAGCTGACATTCTCTAGTACGTAATAAGAAAGTGAGAGCTAGAATCTGAATATCCACTTTTCCAAACACGCAGCTTAGTAAATGTCTTACACAGGACTTTTAACACCTCTGGACCAGAAAGGAGACAGGCAACTACTAAATTCATAGTGGAATAGAGAATAGTGGAATTGCAGGTATACCAGAAAGAAGACCTACAAGGACTCCTAAACCACCGCTTGCTCCTTTTTCAGCGCGTGGATACCGGCAAAAAGATTTGTTTACTATTGCCATAGCAATAGTAAACAAATCTATCCAATCAGGTGTCTTTTTGAAGAATCCATGTTGAAAAACAACACGAGACCTTTTACACTGACACCAGCCCTGTGTGAGACCCGGGAAAAACCCGTTTACAAATGTGGGACCTTTCACATCACCTCCAAAAATCAGGGTATTTGGTGGTGATGTGAAAGGGGAATTATGTAGATTATTTGAAGGGGTTCCGTTCCCCTGTAATTATGGTTTTAATTATTTTAATATGGAGAATAAAATCTGATAAAGTTGATCATCAGCCATTTTAATTATTTTTGTCTACAGATTAACTATCACACAGGGTTCTGGACTTCTACTTTATATACAGATTACAGTTGCACTTTTTAGATGACACATATATACACTGTTGTTCCATTACCACTTTAATATAACTAATCAGATTCTTTCAAATTTCTCCCATATTGAATTTAAACCATCCTTATTTGCATTTGAATAACTACTCCTCAATAAATATTAACTTATTAAGTGCTGAGAATAAGAATTCTTAATGCAATTTGCTGCAATATGCAGAAGAGGAGTATTTTGCCAGTATTCAGCCAATATATAAAAACAGGACATTTTCAGAGCTAAAAGAAAAAGTGACACTGTCCTCGGACATTAAGAAGTTATGTTTCATTATGTAAACATGCCCACTGCTTCATCTTTAATGGCACTTTGATGGCTTATGTTCCCTGACTTTCAAACCGTTTTACAAAAACACAATTTGCAGGTTATGCTCGCCATAAGCGGTTCTCTGAGATGAAAGGGTTAAGATGTAAAAATATATACTTCCCTCTAGTCTATACCTGGCTTTCAACGACCGTCTTGGTATACAGATGCTAATCAGACACCAGAATATGGTAGAGATGGGAAGATACACTACTTAAGCAAAGACACATGTACAATTTCACATTTTTGTCAAAGTACAAAAATTTGGGTGCGTACCGATAATAAACAAACTGTTTTGATTTTCAATTTGGCATCTAAAAAGAAAAAAAATAGATAAAGAATAAAAAGGAAAAAAATGAAAACATTTCTTTTTCTTTTTGTAAAGAGATGTACTCATCTCAGTCCAGTCCAACATATTATGGTTAAATTCCCTTAAGAAAAAAGTTTTATTGTATACATCTTAAAAAAGTAACGCAGGGAAAAGAGTTAACTTTGGCCTACATTATATATAATGTTCATTAATAGAAATAGTGGGGCACAAGTGTGTTTTCTTAAACAATATGTGCAGCATTTTGAAAATCCCTGTGTGTGTCCTTATATTAAATATTTGGCACACTGATCACCAAGGAAGTCTTTGTCTTTATTCATCTTGATTGGGTCTGGAGTCCCGTCAACTTAAAGGTCTAAGGCTGGGAGACTTATAAAGTAAACCTCATCAGGATTTCTGCAGTTGATTTTAAGACCGTTCCTTGGGTAAATCAGTTCATATAAGCAGGGAAATAAAGCTGCTGGAAAAAAAACAATATTATTATTAGGCAGCATATACAACAAAAATATCTGTTTTAAGATTTGTAGTCAACAAGCTTGGATTTGTTTCCTCTCACATCAACTTTTGGGTCTAATTCTATTCCCCATGCTGACGGGATAAGGCGCAAAGTGTGCCTATACCCATCTATTACAATAACTGAACATCGCAGGTTTACATCATAGAGAGATGCGAAATAAGACTGGGTGCCGTGCCGGAGGCACATCACCCAGAATATTAACTGCTCCTTTATGTGCCACCCAAATCCAACCCACCACTGTAGTCCAAAAATGGTTGTAAAACTGAAATACATTCCGCTAGTAAAACAAATACATGAAAATGAGATGCTGATTGAGCCAACGGTTCAATGCCCCCCTTCCAAGTTAGTTCCATTCTTTTGTAAGATGCAGGCTCTCACAAGCAGGATACCTAGTATTCTACTACTGAACATTCTACAATATCTTCTGCACCCACACTGTTTTATTTATCAAACTCACTCTCTTACATTATTCAATGCCAACTTTATGCTTAGAAATGACCGCCTGTGGACCGGATTCACAGATACGAATTTTCTACTTTTTCCGTGCGTATTTTTAGGATCGGATTAACTGCGCATGCGGAGTAACTTTTTCCCACACACAATTTACATAGCATTTAGGCACGGATTTATGAATCGCACTTAGTGACATGTATGGAGGGGCGTGGTTGTCTTCCATACATGCAAAGTTACATGAAAGTCATTTAAATGGGCTTTTGAGGGCGCAGTTAGTAACGTATGCACGTACGTGAGTAACTTACGCACATGTAGAATTAAGGGTGCCCTATGGAAGCATAAGTCACCGAAAAACCATCCGTGCAAGGGGAGTGTCATGGGTGTTGCCTTGCAACGTACGTGCGTAAATTTGTATACTTATTACACACGTATCTCTGAATCCAGTCCTGTGTCTCTATAGACGTAAAAACTTACATTTTACAACTATGGTTTGATATGGTGAAATCTTTTCTGTCTGTTTTTTTTTTGGGATTAAAATGTGTTTAATTCAGACTTGAACAAATGTATTTAAATATAGGAGCTAAGCTAAAAATGTATATGATATATTATGATGTACATATACTTTTTTTTACAGTCAATATAATATAACATTTGCATATGATGTTTAATATTTTACTATTTAATTGGGAAAAAATTTAGTTATAACAGTACTCCCTTACCCTAATGGTCAGCTCGGAAAACTGATTTACTGATTTGAACTCAAAACCTGATGAATGCAAGGCAAGTGCCTTAAGACCTAGACTATTAGGCTCTCTATGACATCATCCTCCCAGATAAAACTATTAAATTATCCATGAAAGACAAAAAAAAACCTACGAATAAGCTACAAGCTTTTAACTTGTAAAGCTGACCATACGCTAGAGGGATTATTAGACTGATCATCCAATTATCAATGGGAAGGATTCATTTTTCAAACATCAAATAAAGTTACCAGAAACGCTCTGGTATGATTATGTGGTCTTTTGACATGTTTAATCCAAATCGGATGCTAGCACACGATAAATTGAAAGTCTCCTTTTTCTACTACTGCTTCTTCTAGGATTATTAGTCCCAGAATGAGAATTGTATGGTACCAATAACGGGACCTTTTCCTGGCAGGAAATCATCCCCTTTATCGGGCACCTCCTGCTGGGATCAGTAATAGTCCCAGTGTATGGTCAACTTAAGAGAATGCTTAGCATTTCCCTTTATAGCTCATGGTAGAAAACTGCACTTTATTTGCAAGTTCAAACCCTAATATAAATTAAGCTCCTAAATTCATTCGATTAACAGAGGTGTTCACTGACATTAGGAGGAACATCCTGATTCTTGAACAGGAAGTGGGTGGGACTAAATGACTGCAGGGTGCAGATTTGCTGTGTGTGTGAATGACTGTGTAAGGAGGAGAAAACTGGCACAAACAAATTCCATGCATAAATATACATTGCATGTGACTGTTTATAAGATGTGCCTGTCAGGTCACCTATCCCTGTCGCCAGGTGTGAATTTCTGGTTGCCATGGCAACTAGTCTATGTTGAGCCCAGGTGTAAAGCAATATATCTATGTGAGATATATGAGCGGGATAATATACTAGAAACCATGATGTGGGGTGGAACTATAAGCAGTAAGCATCAGCCATCTACATGTGGTATTACCTATCATACGCGACAACAGGAATCTAGTCTGATGGGTGTTCAGGACAAGATCTGTTTACTTCAAACCATTCATCTATGCACCTGATAAAGAGAGGAAAAACAGCACACAGAATGTTAGTACCACAGGGACATGGGGAAAAGTTAACCTCAGATTTCATAAGTGTCCTTTATACCTTGTACATACAATTGTTATATCAAAGCATTTAACTAGTTTTCTCTAAGACTGCTATAAATAGACTAACCTGAATTATTAACATTTATTTTGAACATTCCCTGCAGCATTCACACCAGTTAAATATATATTAGAAATACAATGTACTTTTATATTAGCATTTATTCAGTGTCTGTAAAAGGTTTTCTCTTGATAAGAGAATCTACATAATTACTGAGTGCAGACTGATGCTTGTTCAGCCAAAGTGCAGTTGAATAAGGTTATTTATTTAATTAACGTTTATTTATAGGGCACCACAAGGTATCCCAGGCGCCATACAGAGTAACACAGAAACATGAAGGACCATGCAGAAATACACACACATCAGCAGAATTCTCTGACTGGATTTGATCAAAAAGCTATTAAATCAGCATCTCCTTGTAAGACATTACCAGTGTTGTCATAATGACATAAATCTAATAGTAATATATATATATTGTAAATCCACTTAGTTTAGGAAGCCATTGGACACTATGGACCGGATTCAATTAAACGTGAATAAAAAAAAAACAAAAAAAAAACGCGGGTATAAAATACGCACCGTTCGCGCGAAAAAATAACCGCTATTCAATTAGAAATGTCCCCCCGCCTCCAACGCGCGATAAATGGACCATGAGCGTATTTGTTAGCGCTCATTTTTGTGCTTACCTCCCGTTATAAAACACGCGCGTGTATTTCTGTATCTTTACCCATGCAACACAAATGTCAGCACAATCACTTCCCATAAGCAGCCCTGCCGTCATATGTCTGTAATAATCTATTTAGGACCTTCTGCACTTGAATGTCAAAAATTAGACTGCAGCAACACATTAATAACGTATAATTGTAGAAGAGAATAATATAAAATAACTTTTTCGGATTGTTGTTTTTTAAAAACTTCTGCCAGCGTAATTTTTTACTTTTCAATCTTCTCTTCTACTTTTTAGTTATTTTTTAAACTACAGCTATTTATTTGAGTTGCAGGCTGCATAGATTTATGTGGATTATCACATTTCTTTTGCCATTGTGCTGGGAGGTGATCAGGAGCATAGAGGAGCTGTACTGATGTAAAATAACGTGCAAATTTTAACGCGTGTAAAGCAATTGAATTGCAAAAATTCGCACTTGCAATGCATTTAAATAGGGACAAAAAATATGCGCGATAGACCAAAAAATACACGAAAAAAACCCGATTTGAATGGGGACCGAAAAATCAGCGTGAACAAAAATATGCCAATTAGCAAAATACGCAAAAAAAAAAGCTGAAAAAATTCACTTCGCGCTTAATTGAATCAGGCCCTATGAATTAACAGTTGTAACTACTAAATGTGGTTTTGTTAATTGTGCAACCAGACTGATTTAATGTTTCTGCATACCTGTCTCCATAACAAATGTGATAATCAGTATCGTTATGGTAAACTGTGCATCTGTTAAAAATGCTCTAAAGATAGAGCAAAAATAGTCTCACTAAATATGGTGTTTTTGCATGATATTTAAATAGTCTGTTAATTTCCTTTTCTAAGCATCTCACTTATTTAAATTTGGATTTACAGTGGAGCGTGTCTGAACTTGCTTGAGTCTGTGAACTAAACCATAAAGGTCACCCAGCACCCAACCTTATGAATAATTAGAACTTTGTTTGATCTCATATATTAGTATTGGCTGTAAAACACTGTGCAGATTTCTAGTGTGCTTGAATCATTGCTAATGACCTTGATGTTGCTTGTACTTGGTGTGTTGTAGAATTAATAATCTGCCTCTGCGACCAGTGTTGCTGTATGCCAGAGAGGCCGCCAATACATCAATGTACACTGCTCAAAAAAATAAAGGGAACACTAAAATAACACATCCTGACAGGGGGTGTGCACTCCCCTCTGTCTCGCGTAATTTCAGACCCCCGCGCGCACGCAAAGCACGCGGGGGTCTGGATCCGGTCCTATATCGTGATAGAGGGTCATTCCTTTTACATAATGTAGGTTTAGAGACTTCTGCAGGTATGTGTTCATTTCCTTGACTAGTTTTACACTAGGCTGCAGAGAATGCTCCTAAGCAGCACTGTATATGCAGGTTACAGTGATCATGAATGTTCCTATTTCTCTTTAATCTTTTTGTGATGCCTTTGAGTCCTCCTCAGTCATTTCTTCCTTTCATTAGTTAGAGATATTGAGCTCCTGTCTATTGTCTCTATATAAAATATGAATATGTGGTGAGAAGTCTGAGGGAGCACTCTACATCTAGAATGGATGTTCCTATATTTATTGCTAATTAGGGAGCAAATAGGCTCATTTCAGGTGAGAGACTGACTCATTCACTTATATTACAGGTTGTATTACCTCAAACAGCAATCAGCATCATAGTGACATCAAACTAATCATATTAATATATTTTGAAATGTTTGACATTTCTAAAAATAGAATAAGCCAAACAACAGGTTTATATCTGACATCACTGTATACTACATATCTACACATATTCGCAGTTGCCAAGTCCCTTTCGGCTTTATAATACGCATTTAATTTGTAAGCTGGTGACATAAAAAACATTTTAATATGTTCATTGGTTTGTTCCATAGTATAGAAAAAGCCAAGTATTACTTAACAGAAATGTACTGGTTTTTACAAAAGAAGAAGTCAATGTGGTGGGGACCACACTTATGGTACATTACAGATCATCATCAGTCACACTCATGTCCTATAGACCAAACGGCTGACATTGTTTTCCATGGATTCAGAAAAGTCTGTTTTATAGTCGTATGCTGAATTATGTCTTACATTTTTCTATAAGCTGAGTAAACTGTGATTTTGTTTCATGTTTTTTTAAATACAAAATGCCAATAAATAGTATAGTATATAATAATAACTTCACAAATAAAGGAATACTTGCCCTTTGTGATATATACATAAACAAGGTAATCTTGCTATAGTATCTCCCTGCTGCAGGTCTTCCAGACATATTGTACATTCTCCAGTATCTTTGCTGAGTACATCCTCTGTAAGAATAAGGGAACATTAATTACTTTAAGCAAAATAATAAATAAAAAAGTGCAAATACTAAACATTTATGAACTGTAATTATGTAATAACTGTATATTGGCAAGACATTCTACATTCACACACACACAATGCAAGTTTAAAATGTACTTAATGCTTTTATATTATTTAAAATAGCATGGGGATAAAGCTCAATGGTGGCACCAGACTTGGACGATAAAAAAGAAATGTAATAGACGTGGGGAACCCATCCATGTCAGTTTTCCCTATTCAGCTAAAGCCCACATCTGAAAATAGCCCATTAGGAAATCCAATTAATATGATGACAGGTCGTCCAGCCGGCTGCATGATTTCCTACTATTGCACTGTCTGAGTTTTCCCATGTACCTGGGCCACTTCCCATCAGTCATTGTGGGGTGCAGATGTGCCTCGTGAGCCATCAGGGAGCTAAATAATGTTCCACAGTAGCTAATTTGGAGGCTTTAAGGGGCGCCTCTGAGGTAAGTTAGCTCTCAAATTTAAAAAAATATATATATGATCCAACATTGGCACTCTCATTGTTAGAGTTAGGACCACCATATGCAGAAAGGCCTTGACAGTGGCTGGTGGCTTATCATATATTTGCAAATATGTGTAACGGACATTTCTGTGTTTTATTTTACAGATAGAATGGTATAGTCTGTTACTGGGTAATGGCAGTGTTGCTGGGGCATGTCCTTTCCTGTGTTTCTGTGGCTAGTAGATTACCCCCCGGCCTTTCATGCACCTGTTTGCATTTACCTATAAATTGATTGAGCAACTTCCATTTTGTGTGTATAGCTAAGTAATGTTAGTAAGCATATGCTCCTTGTGTCATACTGGTCACTGGACTAAAGCTTGGCTAGTCATGCCCACTCCAGTGGGCCCTTTTAGCCCCAAGCCTATGTGGCCCTTAATCCGGCCCTGGGATAACCTGTGCTGTGCTTGAAGCACTATCTAAATTACTTTTCTTTAATAAAATAGAGTCGTGATTAATGTCAATTTTGGGCCATTTTAACAATCCGATTTGATTAAAAGAAGTAGAAAAAAATGTTGAGACTATGATGTGCAGTTATCAGATAGGGGGTGAGTTTTTCCAAATTGCGGTTCATTCAATACTGTGCTTTACAAACCACTAAAGACGCCCCCCCCCCCATCATCACCAATTTTATCAGTCTTTTACGAAGCAGACACGTACTGTAAAAAAATAATACTGCAACTATGCCTGTAAAACATATAGCTTGGCTTCTCACTTACAGCAAACACTTTCCACTAGATGTCACTAGAGATAAAGAAGAAATTATAGACTATGGCCCAGATCCTTAGGTACATGCGACAGTGAAATTACATACAGCACGTACGTAATTTCAATGCATAGGCTGTCGTATGGGTCAGCGTACGTAACATTTGTTACATATGCTGCGGGTTACGGGAGAGGGGCTGTGCCCTGGTTTATGATCGCCGTATCTCCACCGTCAAGGTGAAGATACAGATGTAAATGAGATACTCTATTGATGCTAATATCATATTAAAGCCACTATTATTACCATAGAGGGGTATTAATGACAATACCAGAATCAGGCAGAAAAAGCCTGGATTCTGCACCAGCGCATATGCATGGTGCAAGAACTATTAGGAGGGGGGATGTATGTCAATTTTACAGTAAGAGGTGCTAAGTGTCCTCCACCCAATCCGGACTGTGGATCCATGTGGAAATCAGACACTGGAGCCTTTGTGGTGTTGCATTCAGAGTTCCAAATGCTGTTCCAGCAGATGTCTGGATCCTGTTCATTATTGTTATGTCTGGCAAGTTCCTGGACTGGGCACTGTTATTACTGCTAAAATGAGTAGTCTCCTGTATTATTAGATACCTATTATAAGGCATTATTATAGGGCTGGAACTAGCTATTTTGGACAGAGAAAGTTATCCACTTCCTATATTATGGATCAGGGCTCGAAGTGAAGGGGTATATATGGGGTATGCCATACCATCACTTTTTCCATTAATTTAATTGAAAAGCTAGAATTCTCCATTCACTTCTATTATTTCTATATTTTCATACTGTCACTTCTAAATTTCCACTTCGACCACTGTTATGGATAATGTAATATAAAAGCATCAAATGTTATGCTATTAATCAAACCAAACCGACTTTAGCAACATAAAAATCTTGATGTGTGAAACAGTGAATAAACAAAGAAATATAGTATTACAAAATATGACCAATGTGCCATTGCCCAGGGTCTCCAAGGTGCCCATGTGGGCCCTTGACACTACCATCATTGTTTTTTTAAGTTAGTCTGACAGCTGTTACATTTGCAGTTATTATATATGAGCATTAATATTACCGGACATGTATGTTATCAGTGGGAATTAACAATTGTTTCCCTTTCCATTAGGTGCACAATACTCTGCTACAGAGCTTCCATCTGTCACTTAGCTGGTTTTAATGAATTAACTTCAGGTTTATAAAACATTTTCTCTTCAACAAAGGTGGTTACCATAGTAACTGACAACTGAATGCTCAGAAGCAGAGTATTTTGTTCCTAATGGGTCATGTTGGAGGATCTGTTACTGCTGACATACTACTGACAGTTACTAATTCTAATAATATTTTCATTCATGCAACTAATTGTAGCTTGTCATTAGATGTTGCTTATAATACTTGCCTATTACTAGGAATTATGACTAACACTGTAGAAATTGCTTTGTCATTTTCTTTCTGCTTAGTCACTAAGAATGCAGATGTGTTAGGACATGGGCACATAATGATTGACTATGGCCACACCCCTAGATTGCACTTCAACCTCCTCCAGGCTGCACTACACACACTGGTAGTGCTCTGGTCACCAGTGGAAGAGTGGATATTATAGGGAAATATCATAGAACATCCCAAACCAATGGAGTCAAAGCTGTCCCAATCAGAAACCTGGAAAGGAGCTGAAAATCAGGACTATCCTGCTTTCATCTAGACACATAGGGGTCCATTTATTATAACGTTCATTGTGAGCATTATTGTTCAGTGTAAGACTCGCTGCACCTCGCAGCGAGTCTTGCACCTGTTTCCTCTAAATTTAATATATCTCACCTGTCCGGCGAGGTCCCACGATGATCTGCGGGACTTTCACCGGGATCGAGTGAAGAATTAGTTCCCGCGCATGCGCAGTGGTTGCCTTTTGGGACTTAGAAACTTTTGTCCCAAAAGGCAATTAACACTGCACATGCGTGGGAATCCGAAGCAGACGCGGCGCCAGGACAGGTAAGAAATATGTTTATTTTGTATCGTTTTTTAAAATTATTATTATATTAAAGTATTTTTATTAAAAATGTATTAATTTTCTATGTAAAAAATGTTTTTTTATATTTTATTTTTGTACATTTTCATTAGTGTTTTGCATTACAGCGGTCTCCCGATATATACCCCGTTTTCCTCCCTCTAATAACAGCTATTAGAGGGAGGAAAAAGGGGATATATGGGGGGACCGCTGAAATACCTACCCTAACGCCATCTTGAGATGGCGTTATTTAACGTATCGGAACGGATTGTTAAAATCCGCGCCGACACTTTGCAAATTCAACAATCATTAGAGCGGGCTGGCGATCGGGGTAGGAATGCTAATGATCACCATGGTTTCCATGGCGATCATTGCATTAGTAAATGGTGATGCCTTCATTTATCTCCTGAAAATGAAGTTATCACCATTTAGTAAATGGAACCCATAGATTCTTTTCTTTTTTTTTTTTTTTTAATAATAGAATGCAACTACAGAAACAGCTGTATTAAGTCAGGTTATTGCAGTCAATTTAGATCTTTTCATCTAATAAGCATCTCTATAGAATAAAATATATCCTTTTTAAGCAGATGTCCATGTTCACAAAAGTTAAAATAAACATTATTACATAGCATTTCACATAAATACAAAACATAAAGTTATTTACATTGTTCTAAACAAGCTGACAAATCCACAGCAACATTATTAACAATTACAATAATGAGACTGTCAATATAAATGGATTTGTTTATTTTGTTAAATTTATCAGTGCTCTTTTATGTAAGTCATGCAAAAGTGGAAGTCATATAGATGTAATAAACCAGGTATCAACACAACAATAATAAAAAAAATCTTATTTCATTCTTGCTGCACATTGTACACACAGGGCCTGAGACTTTCTACTTGCCAAGCACTTAGTCAATCTGGCTGAAAGAATAGAACATTTTCATCCAGATGGCTATTGATTTTATTGTTAGGAAACCCTTAGTAATATAAAACAAGTCAGAAATAAATTAGCCTCAGACAAATTCTGTTGTGGGGAACAGCATGCTACACATTATACTACATTTGTATATATTATATTTCATTTTTATCTTTTATAAAGGAATTAATGTGGCAACTGCATTCATAATAACAAATACAAATCTAAACATAAACAAGGTCTTTGGGAATATCCACGGGGACATTTTTATTAAAAGCTGTCATATCAGTGATATTCATGTATAAAAATCTCTAACTATAACAGATTGATGGTGTGCCCTATTATCATTTTCCATTGACATAAAGTACAAGGACAGTACAAAAGAGCTGAAGATGACAGATAACAGCCACAGCCCCCAAGTTTGTTGAAAATCAGTACTGGAAAATGGCAAAAGCCTATTACTTGCAAAGCCCCCAATGTAAGTGAAATAATGATATATTACAATATAATTCCATACTGATTAATAAAGCGTTATTCACGCTCTTAATTTAAGTGGAGCTTTCATGAAGTTGATTTCTGCATATTGTAATGTACATGGCATTTAGGCCTTCGGATTATCCAGAAAAGCTGATTTTGAAAAATGTTAGTCGACGCTAGTTAAACAGGAAGGGAAGTATATAGAGTGTCTTACATATCAGCCTTAATTAAGACGTTAACACGTCTATTTAAAGGTCATCCCACTTCCCTGCTCTGATGAAATGTAATTGCACAACATGCTGACTTGAGCCATAGGAGGAAATTTATGTGCTAAAAAAATAAATAGAACGAAAAAATATTGACCGTCCATATAGAAACAATCAATTGTAAGAATCAATATAGGTGTAGGAGGGGGGGGGGGGGGGAAGGGAAGGGAA
>WWET01002293.1:141904-163187 GCA_011038615.1 Limnodynastes dumerilii
GAACAATAAAAAATATATATTGGTGCAGGGCCTAAGTAGATACAGACAGGGTTGCGTATATATAAAAATATACAAGCCAGCACTCAAATTAGTATTTCAAAATATCAAAAATAATTTATTCAGTCCATGAAATCCAAGGGGGAATATTGCATCTCCCACAAAAATTACAAATGTATAAAAACAGACTGTGCAAAGCGATCAGAGAGGGTACAAAAAACAATGAAAAACCTGAGGTTGCTACAAACAATATATAGAAAACATTGGAGCAATAGAGTACACAGGGTATGCAGAGGCAACACTCAATACAAGTTCCATTCTCATTCTCGCTCACTATCACCAACAGCCGTTTCGGAAAGAGTCTGTCATCAGGGCAAGGAGGAGAAGTAGCAAAATGTCAAACTTGACTTGCTGCACTGGGATTATATTTTTGTGTATTGTTTTTTTTGTATATTTTTGTGTAATATTTTTGGGGTATATTTTTGTGGTATATTTTTGTGTAATTTTTTGGGGTATATTTTTGTGTATTTTTTTGGTGTATTTTGTGTATTTTTTTGGTATATTGTTGTGTATTTTTTTGGTATATTTTTGTGTATTTTTTTTTTATATATTTTTGTGTATAATTTTTTGGGTATATTTTTTCTGAGTATTTTTGAAATTTTACCACCTGCAGGATTGCTTGTGCCATTATAAATATATATGAGAATGTTTGACTACAGGAAGAAATCTGAGCATCTCTGCCTTTCATAAGAATTCTATCATTGTTTTCATTATCTGATGACCACCAGACAAACTACCAATGGCTTCATCATTTCAATAAGGGGTTATTATGTTACTCGCCTATCCTATGCTCTGTAGAGTATGAGGATATTGGGTCTGATCCAGATTTAAATCCTAAATCCATATGTTAGCCTCCATTGCGGAAATTATAGCATGGGCTTTGGCATCCAAAATCCCACACACAGGGGTGCAGGGCACTCCCCCTATACTCTGAGTGCGGAATGCATTTCCATGGCCATGACCCTGCATGCATCTCTGTCAGTAGAATTCAGGATCTGACCCATTGTCTTGATATAATTTTATCAATAATAACACCTTTTTTCATTTAAACTCATTCATAGCACCCCTAAAGTGTATGTCTATGAACCCTAAGTTAAAAAAAATCTGAAAGTCCTGATGTAATCATTCAGTAGTGAATAAACTTTTATGAGGACCAATTAGGTAGGAACTTCCTGCTTCATGTCAGATGAATAACCATGTATATATATATATATATATATATATATATATATATATACACATATACACAGAACATACAGTATGGTGATTAGTATTTGGTATGCAGGTCACACAACACTGTACACTAAGAGGTCATCAAACTGGTCACCCAGAATATGTGAGTGGGAGGAACATCATAACTTTACTTACCCCACTATTGACAAATAGATAATTAACAGTTCAAGGTAAAAACTATAAAATGCAATAAAGCAATTTAGCAGAAGGCAGGATATACTGGTCTTGCAAACAGTCGATGATGAACTGATTTTACACTGCAGGTGCTGGCTAGAGCAAGATTGGTTATTGGATATAATTATTTTTATTGATTTCATTAACTTGTTTACAGTTTTAGTTTCTAATAGTACTGGGGATAGTGATAAAATTCTAATTTACAATAAATAGTAATGAAAAAATGATCATGAAACCATGAAATATAAAGTGCTGACAAGAAAATGATCTACTGAACATACTGTATGTTATCTTAATACAATAGATGAAGCTGTTGTAACCAGTAATGGTACATATCACTGAGGCACTACAACTCAGTAACACATAAAAGCAATACTAAAAGGAGTGATTAAACAAAGTAAGACCAATGCTACTTCAGGTGACTGAATATAGCAAGGCAGAATATCAGCACATAGGACCAGATTGAGAGTTTAAAAATAAGAGAGGAAAGTTACGCCTGGGCAAAATTATGTTGATTGCAGGGGAGTCATATTTCATCAGTTGTAAACATTATTAGAATTGAGAGGTGATGTTTCCCAGCTCAAGTCTAAATAACAGTGTAAAAGTAAAGCTGGTCACTATCTGTGTGCAGTAAGTAATACAAAGATATATCCCTGCATGCAAAGAATACAATTAACTTGACTCCCCCTAAAATCAACTTGGTTTTGCCCAAGCGTAACTTTCCTCTTTATTTAAACTGTGAATCTGGTCCATAGTCTGGTAATGATATTCCTCCTCCAATAATAGCATGTGGTGGTCGCTTCTCCGCCCATTGGCTAAGATCAAGTGTAGTATCTGTACTTGAGGAGGGGGTGAGAGCCCTTCTGATAGGCAGAGAGACCTTGGTCCTCTGGTCATTTGGCTGAGGATGCTCTGAAAGCAGGGAAATACGTGCCTCCGGAATGGTGAACTGGAGGTGCCTGAAACACACTCATCAGGTGGCATGGTAAGGCACTTTTATAGGCACTATTTCTAGCCCCCACAGTTTTTGAGCACTCTCCTCCCTTGCTCTGGCCTTTTGGCTTGTCGGGAGAAGTTTTGTTACTCTGCCCGGCCATTAGGCTTTGGCTGTACCAACTCAGCACTATTTATTTTTCTTCTTGATTGTCACTTTCACTTTTTTTTGTCTCTTTTTCACAGGGTCTGTGAAGGGTCCGGCTATGCCCTTATGGGGCACAGAGATCTACCTCCCTTGCTCTAGCCTTTAGGTTTGGTGGGAGAATTTTTGTTCCTCTTTCTGGCCATTAGGCTGGGGTTGTAACCACTCAGCACAACTTGTTTTTCTTCTTGTTTGTCACTTTTTCACGTTTTGATGGTTATGCCCTCATGGTCTCTGACCCCGAGATCTAAGGGGGTTGTGTGAACCTATGGTTCCTACCCCCCCCCCCTTGGCCCACTGTTGCTTCTCCAATTGCTTGGCAAGAGGGAGAGGAACAGTTGTTGTGCCCTGGGTGACCTTTATGGTGATCTCAAGTTTGAGGGTCGCCCTAGCTACGGCAAAGGGGTCCCACTGACCTTGTCCACTCCACTGGTCTTTGCTGGCTATGGAGTGGCAGGGACAGTCGGAGCTCTTCTCCTTTGGGAGAGGGCTTCAGTCCAAGCCCTGTGCACTTTTTTCACAGAGCACTGAAAGTCACATTCCCAGCTTTAAAAAAAAACTAAAGAATAGGTTGTGGTGGTAGTGGTGTAAGAAGGGCTTAAATATTGAACCGCACGGTGATAGTTATTTCTATTGTATTATATACATTGAGGGATGACATGTTCCAATGTGCTCTATAAGAATGGGCTGCTGAAGCTAATTTTATAGTAACAAATCTTGATGAAAGTGTGTTTGTTTTGGAAAAAGGTTGCTTAAACAGTCGTTTGGGCGAGGATCCTCCATCAGACCCTTCTCGGGTCTTTAGAGTCTCCAGCCTAGGTGAGGCTGAATGGGAGCCGCACCTATTACACATGGTTTAAAGGCAGTGAGGCTGTTCCCTCAGTTTCTCGTTGTCTGGGAAGTAGGTTAGAAGCCTGCTGAGAGATACAGGGCCGGATCCAGACCTACAGACGCCTTACGGGTACATGAGGTTGTTACGGCCGGCAGCGTAGCGGGGAGTGCACGCCCTGTGCACTCCCTGCTAAAGGTAGTAAAATCTGGACAATCTTCCGTGTCCAGCTTCTTACTTAACATTCACGACTTGGTTTGCGGCTTTGTCGTAATGCTGTTTCCCCCACCCCAGGCCCTAATTTAAATGCCTATTTCCGCATATATGGCGGAGATATGGCAAACGTAAAAGGGGGGACAGCCCCTTTTACGTAACACTCGGCGTACGTAATGTAGGCATGCGCACAATCTTCTTGACATGGGAATTACGCAATCGGCATGCGTAATTCCCCTAGCGGCCGTTTCTGAGGATTAGCCTCAGTCACTATACTATCAGTAAATTCTGTTTTTCTGTAAGTGGCAAATTATGGCCTTCCACTTTAGATAGGGAATTGGAGCTGGACAGGCCAGGATTTATGTTTATGTTTATTTTTTTACAAATAAAACTAGTGGCGGCTTCTTATACTGAGCTCCTTGGACTTGTGTGTAATTGTCTGGCTGTTACAGTAGAAGTCATGCTGTTTACCCCAGGAGACAGCTTTCAAAACCTGATTTTGCGACTGTGTGTGCATCGTTAGTAAAGACCCACACTTGTGAAAACATACTAATGTAATCAATAGCTAGCAGAGCAGACGGACTGTTGTATGATGGCGGACCAGGTAATATCTGTGGCTGCATGGTCTGCCTGTAAGCTGCTGATAGAGAAAGCATTGTGCTGACATGACGTCTGCAACCCACTGCTGGGAGCCTTTGTTTCAGGAGCGGCATTCAGTGCAGGCATCAATGTGGAGGTGAGGAAAGAAAACAAAGAAAGGGAATGTGGAATATTTACTATACTAATTATTAATTTACTTCTCATTAACTATATTAAAAATAGCCCCATAATAAGGTTCTATATTCTCCATAATAAAGCTCTTTATTTATTCTTAATTGTACTTTAATTACACCCCATAATAGAGTTTTTGGATCAAATTTTTAAGTATAATAGTGAAGGGTCTCTCCGTTTATTTGCATGAGAGCACAGTTGCTAATAAGACGTGACCAAAGTCACTGTCTATCACCAGAAACAGGGGCTGCGAATATATGGAGCAATTGTCAGACTAGAGAAGATAAGGGATGCAGTCGCTGCTCACAAAATGCTGTTTCTAAAATAGAGACAGCCGAAAGCTAATTTTCATCTGTCTCTTTTAAAAAAATGCACCAATTAGATTTTTATTAAGCATTCATTTATTAGGAACCTGCTGACGCAGACCAGTTGCACCACCAGACAGGTGAGTATTACAGGGGAGTTTATGGGGAGGTTTAGGGTTAGTAGTCTATTGCAGGGTTGCCAACTTTTAAAGGCCATAGCTGCATGCAGGGGGCGGGGCTTAATGGCAAATCGTGTCATTAAGCCTCGTCCATGACTAGCAATTATCCCTTTCGCAGTTTCATAGGGATGGGGGTGGGGCTTGATGACACAATTTGCATTATGAAGTCCCTCCCTGTCCCTTGCAACACTAGTAAACTAGTGTTGCCAGGCAGGGAGCCAGGACTTGAGGCCGTGGTTTCATAGAAACCATGAGGCTGAAGTCTCCCAGGATACCGGGAGAGTTGCCCGAATTTCGGGAGTCTTCCAGACATTCCGGGAGAGTCGACAATTGGTCTATTGGGAGTTTCAGGGTTAGGATGCAGGTAGGCTAGTCTTAGGGTCAGGCTGCAGGGAGGAGAGGGTAGGGTAATGAGATTAGAGAAGGATTGAGGTAACATTAATTCTCACCATTCACTGTTCTTTCTTCGGTGGATTGATTGTTTCTCCTCTTTGAGTTGCAAACTGGCTGGGAGGAAAAGGCCCTTTCAAAAAAAGGGCCATTCTCAGCAGCAACCCACACCCAGAAGATAGGGCAATACAAGACTTTAAAGGCAATCATGACTTTAAATGGAAAGGCGAAAACACATCAGAGCAGTTAAATTGCAAATAAATTATTTAAAAAAGCAAATTTTATCCCAAAATAAGTTTGCCATAATAAAACACAAATAAAAATGGCAAAAGAAATCTATCATCATTCATACTGAAACATGAGCGATTTCCTCCAATGTGTATTAGTTTAAAGTTTTAACTAATCAGTCTGACAAAACTATTTAAGCCTTATTCCAGAACTTCTCTTGTATTTGATGGATGGGCATATGATGATTGAATGTAGCATTCATATATTAGAGAAGAGTATTAGCCAGAGAACAGAATACAGTAATGGTGTCTTATGGGAAATTGGGAAAAAGTGGGGTAAAAGTGATACTGCCACACTAGACCAGGTAAAACTAGCAAGAGCCCTTCTTGAATAGCATTGGTGGGCATTATATAACAGGACTTGACATACGGGAAGCCAGAGTGACTAGATTGAAGTGCCGTGAAAGAGAAACTGCAGGTTTGTCTACTGGGTCACCCTGCGGCCTCCTATCCACTGTGTGCCGCTGACACAACAGGGAAAGAAGCACTATGCTCGCTGTCCCTATAGTTTCAGTGGGCAAGTGATTATTGGCTGTGGGGGGACCTCTCCTGTGGATAAACTGCAGGCGGGTGGTCCCCTTATGTCATCAGGCAGACAGCGTCGTGGGGGAGACACAGAAGTCCACGAAGACTGGGATGAGTTCTTTCCAGTCCCAGTATTTTCACAATCCTCAGATGGGATTGGAGAGAACTCATCTGGTACACTGTTGCAATAAAAGGCTTGGTTAGCTTCAATAATTACATGATTCCTCATTATTAGTCTTTAGGTTTCTTGTTGTTTCACATGAACAGCTTTGATGACTGAACTATAATCCCAATGATCAGAATGGGTTGCAAAGTCACAATAGTTTATTTACAGTCATTGCCCTTGATCTCTTATAAAGGCCACTAGGGTTAGCTCTAAAGACAATGGGCCTGATCCAGAACTACGCTTCCCCACGATTTTACGCGTGGCGGAGACGTAAATTCGCAGATTTGAACGCACTGCGCATGCGCACCATTGAAAATACCCACATTCACGTAGCGTAATTTTTAACATATGGGTGATTCACGTATGTCTCACGTAAATACTTACGTGTGGGCGTGCCAAATTTACGTTCGTCCAAAATACGTCTGCAATACGTGAAGGAGGCGGGGGGTGGTACTTAAAGTGTACAGTATGGGCGTGCTAAGCTGCGTACGTTCACGTAGTCTATACGTCCGTTAGCGGACGTACGCAGTTACGTGTGAAAAAGTTAAGATAGGGTTTGGGCAGCGTATCTTGACAAAATACGTCCATGCAAGGTGTGTGACGAGAGGAGTGTAGCGAACTTACGTGCACGAAAATACGAACCGCGAATAAACGTACGGCACACGTAGTTTTGGATCTACCCCAATGCTGTTCTCCTTTTATTACTGGTCTGTCATATGTTAAGTGAATAAAAACCTCTAGAAGAGGAAAAATGATAGATGGAGATAATAGTCTCTCTTTAAAAGCACACTTAACACTATTTATTAAAAACATACACATGATTTTATATCATAATTAGTCTGATATTGTTTAACAAGCAATGGATTATTTGCCTATGGGAAAAAAGGGTTAGCATGGGACATACACTAAACATAACCAATTGGAAATGATATAACAATCGACACAGAAACATGCAGATGCTTGGTTTTATTGGGAACAATGATTACCATCTGTCTATTTGCCTTATTTGCTATGTGAAGTCCTACACAGATTTTTGTGTGATTATTTACTTGTTACACAGTGAATTAATAATTGAAATGTCTTGCAGGGGATGCAATCGCCGCTGTGAACATGCGGTTTACAAAATAGAGACAGTTGAAAGCTAATTTTCTGCTGTCTTTATTTTGGAAAACATTTTTATTAATGGGTAAGTATGCTGATCGGCACACTTACACAATCATTCATTTGGAAATGCTGCCGCAGACTAGGACTTTGTGGAAAGTCTTAGGGTTAGGCTGCAGGTAGGGGAGTCTTACGGTCAGGCTGCAGGGATGGGAGTCTTAGGGTCAGGCTGTAGGAATAGGAGTTTAACGGTCAGGCTGCAGGGATGGGAGTCTTAGGGTGGTTAGGCTGCAGGGAAGGGAGTCTTAAGCTGGCCACACATTAGAGCGATTATCGCTCCTAGCGTGTGGCTGACGATAAATGGGACGATTTTCCCCTGGGGAAAAGTCCCGATATCGGCACCATACACTGGAAGAGGCTGGGGGCGATAATCTGTGCTGGAGAGCCTGCAGCCAGCCTATTGGCTGGCTGCAGTCTCTCTCTGATTGGCTGGTTTTCCTGTCAATCTTAACAGAAGACCCATGCAGCAAGCTTATTGGTTGGCTGCAAAAAAAAATTATCAACGGGAAAAAATAATATTAATATTATTCTGGATACTTAATGTGGACCTTTATATGCCCTTCATTTCTGTTGTGTTTTCCTGTTATTTGCCCTCCAGTGCTGTCTTTTGCCATGACTTTTCCTGTTATGACCTTTCCCGGTCCTTATGACCTTTCCCGTTATTTGCCCATCAGTGTCCTTTTTCCCTCTGTCTGGCTATACAGCGCTGTATAGCCAGACAAAGGGAGAAAGGACACAGCGCTGCAGCCTGTCAGCGTGTGGGGTTCTGAAGCCCTCTCGCCTTGGAAATCTTGAATGATTATCGAAAATTCCCACACACTGCACGATTTTGCTAATGATAAACGATAATCATTCAAGAATTCGGGCCCAAGCATTTTTGGAATGTTTTATCGCTAGTTAGAAATTTTTTTTTTACCGCACACTAGAGCGATATTTGGCCCAATCCACAATAATCGTGCGTTTGGGCCGATAATCGCTCTAGTGTGTGGCCAGCTTTAGGGTTAGGCTACGGGGAGAGGAGTCTTAGGGTCAGGCTGCAGGGAAGAGAGGATTAGGGTAATGGAAGGGGAGGGTAAGGATTAGGATAAGGGTTAGGGTAGGATAAATACTCACCATTTGGTGTGGAGACTGTTCCCAGATGATCGATTGCTTCTTCTCCTCAAGGCAGAAGCAATCAATTTGGGAGCCACTTCAGAATTCAGTGGTAAAAATGGCTCTTTTGAAAAAAGGGCTGTTCATACCGCCGACCTACAACTGTACAACTGTAATGTAGTTTTCCCATAATAATAATTACACATATGTAAACCACATTGTGTAGCTTTATATGGCAGGGCTCTGAAAAACACATATGGTGCTGGATTAGGGTGTAAAATACTAAACAGATTTTGTTATATGTCGACTATCTGTCTAATTATCATTCACTGGTTCTCTGCACAAAATTATCAAATGGTGTTAGAATACAGTGGAAAATAATATCTGCCACAGGTGAATGACATGTCCTTACATCTCTACTTACAGCAGAGGGTGTTTCTGCTGTCTATGGCACAGTAAAAGTTAAAGACGATAAAATTAACATCCCAGTCTAATCCCTTATTATCCTCATTTAAATGCATGTTACCAGGCAACTTTCAGCAACGTGAAGCGTCTTGAGCCTTGGATGTGTCTGTAAGTGACTTGCAGTTTGTGAGTGTGTGCCAGATGGGGTAAAGTAATATAGAATAAAAAGCTGCAGATTTCTACTTTCCGATCTCAATAAAGGCATTGATATGAGACAGAGAGCCAGCAGCCGGCTAGGACATCACTAATGTCCCTTGAGAGGAGGGCATTTCCCAACTCTTTTTCATTCATTTAAATCAGGTGTTAAAATGTGTCATGTAAAATATGAGCAGTACAAGCAATGAAAAATGTCTGCAGGGAATTTTCTTGCATAATGATCAAAAGCTCTGTTTCCATCTCCTTATAAATTAGATCAGTGTGAGACAGAGTAGAATTCAGTAGGCAACACAAAGTTTCACATGACTTTGAAATGTTGTCAAAAGCCTAATAAACAGCCTAATAAACAGCTAAACCTTAAACATGACAAATTAAAAACCATAGTAAAAAAAAGTACTGTTATACAGATTAATTTACTTAAACATTAAGTATCGTATTCACAGATCCATTTTCACGTGGAGTTGTGTGCGTATTTTTAGGTACGTTCTAACTGCGCATGCGTAGTCATTTTATTTACTTAAGTTACATAGAAAATACGCAGCTGACTGCTAGGCACGGACATGTGAATGGCACTTGGGGACATACGTACGGATGGCCTGGTTTGAAAAACGTACCTGAAAAGTTACGTGAAAGAGGATGTGTGAGGCATTTAAATGAGTCTTTGAGGGTGCGGTTACATGGAATTGCACGTACAGCATACATATACGCACGTAAAGTATACATGTAACGTTAGAGGTTGTCTATGAAGGCGTAAATCTACTATTGCACGGCGGTGAGAGGGGAGTGTCATGGGTGTTGGCTTGCTACGTGCGTGTGTATAATTGCGTACTTTTGAACAAACGCATCTCTGAATACGGCCCTAAAAGAATAGAATATAACTAGTCCCAATTAACCGGTGAACAACTACTCTTAGTCCCCAAAAAATAGAGCTATAGTAAATGTACCTTTTATTGTAAATCAAGCGTTCTTCAGTGCTGACTTTATCATAGTTTTTAGGAATAAAAAAAACAAAGTATATATGGCTGCGCTGCTAAGCTTGACAAAATAGTGTGGCTAAAATTTCATATTGCACTTATAATAATATAGAGCCCAGCAGCTGTTAAGAGGGAGCGGTGTTCCCACACAATTATACAAAAAAACAACAAGAAACAGCGCTCAGGATATAGTTATATATAAGAAAAATTGCATTTATTAAAAATAAATATTAAAATACAGTTGTAATGTATATGTTATTTCCCTTATAATCTGTTGGCTGTTGATCAGACAGCCACAGACTTATAAAATAGTACACAATGCAAATGCCTCTGAATAATTAATAAATCAGCAGTAAATCATCCTCTCCTTCCTGAAGGTATAGAGGGAACTACTTAATTTTTCCTTGTGAAATACAGAGTGTCCAAAAGTTCCTCTCCTTAGCCCAGGTAGCTCTAATTGGTGTTTGTGAGAAGCATTCAAGTAAAACCTCTTAGGGTTGCCTAGCTAGTTGGGAATAAACAGTCCAGTCTAGTGGCCCCCCAGTCCTTCTTAGATGACCCAGACTAAGTCTGGTACCCTCCGATATTCAGGTTGGTTTTGAGGACAGGAAGGTGGTACTGCACCAACAGTGGCTTCTAGACTTGGTCCCTCACCAATTTTGTACTCAGGTTCAAGACAGATTGAGACAGAATATCAATGTTTGCCGCGTTTGCCACTGCACTGGATCATGTAGTTACTCCATTCAGGTTTCCAGTTCCATTGTTCCTGGGTTTCAGTGCTCCACTCGGCTCCTGTGTTCCATATTCTTCCACTGGTATTTCTGGTTTCTGTCATCATTCAGTAATCAGCTACTGTGATTGCTGCTCTTCAGTCTCCACACTGCCATGCCTCTGGTTCCTGTTGCTATACACCCTCAGCAGCAGTGCCACTACCTGTATTTATTACAACTCACTTCAGACCCTGCTTCATCACCTTGGTGTTCGTGCACTAGTTTAGAGGGCTGTGACGTGTCACATGCCTGCAGCCAATTCCATCCCCATCATCATCATTATCAGGGGCTCAGGTTAAAATTAGGCTTGTGATTAGACTCCACGCCTCTGAAGTGGCGTGGTCCAATTACAGACCGGTGCTGAGCCTGGTCAGTGACAGTGTATTATTAAGTGTCCTTGATTTGCTTAAAAGGTCCATTAAAATTTGTTTTGTTGTTTTGTTATTTTTTTTTGTTATTTATTTTAAATGACATCTTGTTCTGTAATTTTGTTAATATCTTTAATATTATTATTAAAGATATTATTAAAAAGCTTAGATTTTTTTTATTTCTTATTATATAGATACAGTGGAAGCTGTTTGGAATGAGGATGTAGTGGTGGCTGTTAAAAATAGTGATGGTATGCTGGCGGTTGGGATTAGTGATGGAATAGTGGCTGCTCGGAATAGGGATGGTATGGTGCCTGCTGGGACTAGGGATGGACTGGTCGCTGCTTGGAATGGGGATGGAATGTTGGCTGCTGTGAAAGGGGATGGATCTGATGGTGTTGTGCATAGGGATGGTAATAACATGGATGTTATAAAAAAAGATGGTGTTGGGGATGAGAAGGATGTTGGGGTGAGGAATGGATGGATGAATGGCTGCATATTTGATGCTGGATATGTTCAGTGAGGTCGGGAAAAGGATTGGGGTGTAATGGGATTGGGGCAGGGAATGGTCTAGTTGTGAAGGTGAAGATGGTGGAGGCATTAAACTGTTACATGCCGCCACGCCAATCGTGGCGACATGTAAATTCTTACCTTATCTGCAACTGGTCTTTGCAACTGTAACATAAATATGCTTAAATTCTTTGTAGAGAGGCTATATTACCCATATGAGTAACAATTTCTTTCACAAAATTTCTATTGTCCCTAATTAATGTTACAAGTATCTCCATTCTGTCAACTTGTTGGTTTTGAGGACAGGAAGGTGGTACTGCACCAACAGTGGCTTCTAGACTTGGTCCCTCACCAATTTTGTACTCAGGTTCAAGACAGATTGAGACAGAATATCAATGTTTGCCGCGTTTGCCACTGCACTGGATCATGTAGTTACTCCATTCAGGTTTCCAGTTCCATTGTTCCTGGGTTTCAGTGCTCCACTCGGCTCCTGTGTTCCATATTCTTCCACTGGTATTTCTGGTTTCTGTCATCATTCAGTAATCAGCTACTGTGATTGCTGCTCTTCAGTCTCCACACTGCCATGCCTCTGGTTCCTGTTGCTATACACCCTCAGCAGCAGTGCCACTACCTGTATTTATTACAACTCACTTCAGACCCTGCTTCATCACCTTGGTGTTCGTGCACTAGTTTAGAGGGCTGTGACGTGTCACATGCCTGCAGCCAATTCCATCCCCATCATCATCATTATCAGGGGCTCAGGTTAAAATTAGGCTTGTGATTAGACTCCACGCCTCTGAAGTGGCGTGGTCCAATTACAGACCGGTGCTGAGCCTGGTCAGTGACAGTGTATTATTAAGTGTCCTTGATTTGCTTAAAAGGTCCATTAAAATTTGTTTTGTTGTTTTGTTATTTTTTTTTGTTATTTATTTTAAATGACATCTTGTTCTGTAATTTTGTTAATATCTTTAATATTATTATTAAAGATATTATTAAAAAGCTTAGATTTTTTTTATTTCTTATTATATAGATACAGTGGAAGCTGTTTGGAATGAGGATGTAGTGGTGGCTGTTAAAAATAGTGATGGTATGCTGGCGGTTGGGATTAGTGATGGAATAGTGGCTGCTCGGAATAGGGATGGTATGGTGCCTGCTGGGACTAGGGATGGACTGGTCGCTGCTTGGAATGGGGATGGAATGTTGGCTGCTGTGAAAGGGGATGGATCTGATGGTGTTGTGCATAGGGATGGTAATAACATGGATGTTATAAAAAAAGATGGTGTTGGGGATGAGAAGGATGTTGGGGTGAGGAATGGATGGATGAATGGCTGCATATTTGATGCTGGATATGTTCAGTGAGGTCGGGAAAAGGATTGGGGTGTAATGGGATTGGGGCAGGGAATGGTCTAGTTGTGAAGGTGAAGATGGTGGAGGCATTAAACTGTTACATGCCGCCACGCCAATCGTGGCGACATGTAAATTCTTACCTTATCTGCAACTGGTCTTTGCAACTGTAACATAAATATGCTTAAATTCTTTGTAGAGAGGCTATATTACCCATATGAGTAACAATTTCTTTCACAAAATTTCTATTGTCCCTAATTAATGTTACAAGTATCTCCATTCTGTCAACTTGTTGGTTTTGAGGACAGGAAGGTGGTACTGCACCAACAGTGGCTTCTAGACTTGGTCCCTCACCAATTTTGTACTCAGGTTCAAGACAGATTGAGACAGAATATCAATGTTTGCCGCGTTTGCCACTGCACTGGATCATGTAGTTACTCCATTCAGGTTTCCAGTTCCATTGTTCCTGGGTTTCAGTGCTCCACTCGGCTCCTGTGTTCCATATTCTTCCACTGGTATTTCTGGTTTCTGTCATCATTCAGTAATCAGCTACTGTGATTGCTGCTCTTCAGTCTCCACACTGCCATGCCTCTGGTTCCTGTTGCTATACACCCTCAGCAGCAGTGCCACTACCTGTATTTATTACAACTCACTTCAGACCCTGCTTCATCACCTTGGTGTTCGTGCACTAGTTTAGAGGGCTGTGACGTGTCACATGCCTGCAGCCAATTCCATCCCCATCATCATCATTATCAGGGGCTCAGGTTAAAATTAGGCTTGTGATTAGACTCCACGCCTCTGAAGTGGCGTGGTCCAATTACAGACCGGTGCTGAGCCTGGTCAGTGACAGTGTATTATTAAGTGTCCTTGATTTGCTTAAAAGGTCCATTAAAATTTGTTTTGTTGTTTTGTTATTTTTTTTTGTTATTTATTTTAAATGACATCTTGTTCTGTAATTTTGTTAATATCTTTAATATTATTATTAAAGATATTATTAAAAAGCTTAGATTTTTTTTATTTCTTATTATATAGATACAGTGGAAGCTGTTTGGAATGAGGATGTAGTGGTGGCTGTTAAAAATAGTGATGGTATGCTGGCGGTTGGGATTAGTGATGGAATAGTGGCTGCTCGGAATAGGGATGGTATGGTGCCTGCTGGGACTAGGGATGGACTGGTCGCTGCTTGGAATGGGGATGGAATGTTGGCTGCTGTGAAAGGGGATGGATCTGATGGTGTTGTGCATAGGGATGGTAATAACATGGATGTTATAAAAAAAGATGGTGTTGGGGATGAGAAGGATGTTGGGGTGAGGAATGGATGGATGAATGGCTGCATATTTGATGCTGGATATGTTCAGTGAGGTCGGGAAAAGGATTGGGGTGTAATGGGATTGGGGCAGGGAATGGTCTAGTTGTGAAGGTGAAGATGGTGGAGGCATTAAACTGTTACATGCCGCCACGCCAATCGTGGCGACATGTAAATTCTTACCTTATCTGCAACTGGTCTTTGCAACTGTCACATAAATATGCTTAAATTCTTTGTAGAGAGGCTATATTACCCATATGAGTAACAATTTCTTTCACAAAATTTCTATTGTCCCTAATTAATGTTACAAGTATCTCCATTCTGTCAACTTGTTGGTTTTGAGGACAGGAAGGTGGTACTGCACCAACAGTGGCTTCTAGACTTGGTCCCTCACCAATTTTGTACTCAGGTTCAAGACAGAATATCAATGTACTGCTCCAAGGACTGGTCATGGGCCTCTGCTTCATGTGTTGGACTATCTGTAATTAAAAAATGTTTGAAAATAAAGCATACATCTCAAAAAAAGCTTTTAACCTGTATAAAAAACATTGTTGCAATCAAGACAGGTTCACAGTAGCAGTTGTGCATCCAAGCTGCTGACATAACAACAACAATAAATAGTCTCTTATGGCGCTAGTTATGTCTTATTGGAATTAATATAGTGTCACAGCTGCTACCACTATAAGAGGAACCCACCTCTATAAAAGAAAATCTAAGCAAAAATAGGAGCGCTAGACACTAAATTAAAATGATAATATATTTATTTATTACATCCACAAAAGTTAGATTATAAAAACAACCAATGTTGTAATTGCCTTGAAAGGAGATATCTCCTTTCAAGGCAATTGCAACATTGGTTGTTTTTATAATCTAAAAATTTTTTGTTGATGTAATAAATAAATATATTATTATTTTAATTTAGTGTCTAGCGCTCCTATTTTCTATTTAGATTTTCTTTTAAAGAGGTGGGTTCCTCATATAGTGGTAGCAGCTGTGACACTATATTAATTTAAATAAGACCTAACTAGCGCCATAAGAGACTATCCATTGTTGTTATCTTGTCTAAACCAAATCCTCTATATATTTAATTGTTAATTTGTTTTCATGAATGCTCTGCTTCTCCTGTTTATGACATTTTCTATGTACCTGTTTGTTAAATTGTTTTTAAGTATGTTAATAGTGTGGCATTATTTGGATCAGCAACCAATAGGTTAAGGAAGAAAAACACAGCTGACCCAATTTATCTTCTTTAAAAAGACACCCTCCCGTCAGGGAACTTCCATACCTTCTGAGGAAATCACCTTAAGAGGTGATGAAACGCGTTAAGGCTTCCCCTACAAAGTGACCTTTGCCTTATACCTTGTGGAATATTGATGTGGGTAACAACCTAAACCAGATTTACACACTAATGCCAAGTGTACCGCAGGACCCACTATCGGATGGTCTCGCTGAAGCTCAACGCGGTGACTGCAGCGTTAAGTGGAGGCCAACACAGGATTTTCTCCCGCCCCCCGCCATAGCAAGTAACCACAGACGCGTCGGTGATTGACAGTAGCCACGTTCAGCTGCGGCCAGTACAACGCACCACCGCATTAGATCTGGCCTCCTAGGCCAGGCTAAAGGGACTTCTGCCTGTGATTCCCGTCTCCTGTCAAGTGGCAACCGCAGAAGCGGTACAGCAGCTACGGTCCCGCGGACCGCTACACACTGAACACGTTTGCGGTTAGGAGTCCATATAACCGCCGAGGTAACCCACAGCATTATTGCCAATTGTTCTCTCTCTGCATCAGCCTCAACAGTTGAATTTACCTCTAGTAACCTTGTTACTGGTCATATTTAGTCCGTGTTGGCACCAGCCCTTCCTATTCTATTTGTCATCCACCTGAATATCGGAGGGTACCAGACTTAGTCTGGGTCATCTAAGAAGGACTGGGGGGCCACTAGACTGGACTGTTTATTCCCAATTAGCTAGGCAACCCTAAGAGGTTTTACTTGAATGCTTCTCACAAACATCAATTAGAGCTACCTGGGCTAAGGAGAGGAACTTTTGGACACTCTGTATTTCACAAGGAAAAATTAAGTAGTTCCCTCTATACCTTTAGGAAGGAGAGGATGATTTACTGCTGATTTATTAATTATTCAGAGGCATTTGCATTGTGTACTATTTTATAAGTCTGTGGCTGTCTGATCAACAGCCAACAGATTATAAGGGAAATAACATATACATTACAACTGTATTTTAATATTTATTTTTAATAAATGCAATTTTTCTTATATATAACTATATCCTGAGCGCTGTTTCTTGTTGTTTTTTAGGAATAACATCACACAATCCAGTATGAGAGTGAACAAGAGCCAAGTCACCAGTGACCTGGGAGTCATCCCACTTAATTGTCATATATGAATGATTTGGCTTTCTTGTTTTCATATAAATACACATATATTCTGAGCAGGACCCCTGTGTCTCAGCAAAGTAGAAATTTTTTCAATACTATGCAAGTTGTTTCAGTCTATATATGACCAAACACAAGGTTAATATATATTTTATAGCAGCCATGCTGGTGACAGGACACCAACCAATCTGCAACATCAGATTTACTAGGATTGTGCAATGTGTCATGAATATTATAGGGTTTGGAGGACAATACCTTGCAGAGTCCTCTTAAAAAGAAGTGGGGACAGCAGAAATTCCTCACTGACAAAAAAAATACATAAAATACCCATGTCTTCGGAAGAGTTAGGTTACCACGATTACAAATGGTTTTTTTGTTGTGGCTACCGTCTTATTTTTATGTTGCATCAACGCACATAAAATCCTTTTTTTTTTATAGCTGACAATAATGACATGTTTGTGTTCATTAGTATTCGTATTAATCTAGTATATATAATATACAGAATATAATAGTGATTTACAATTTGTTATTATCATAAATTGAAAACATGGCATAAAATACGCCATATGCACGTCATGCTGTTATATATTTAGTGCCTAGGAAAGCAGTGCTGAGGGTAAAATACTAGCCTGCAGCAGGAACCAATGAACGGAACGGTGACTCACTCCACTATGAAGAGAGAGCACATTAGACATAACAGAAAAGGAACATTTGCAGGTATTTATTCACTTTAATTGCTGGCTGTATTATTAAGGTAACAGCACCATTTAATTAGAGTCATGTTGAAACATTTTTAGTATTGCAAATTGGGTGATTCACTTATCTTTTCCAAATAAAACCTATTTTGTGATGTTATTAGTGTTTTGTGCTATAATGATCAATTAAAAACATTTTTTTTTTTTTAAGAAATATATACAAATTCTACAACTCTCCAAACTATTGAGACTGCCAATATGATTTGTGCTTATGCACTTAGGGCTGAATCCAGACTTAAGTAAGTGCTTGAAATGCATGGGCTAAACCATGTTGATTGCAGGGGAGTCATATTTCATCTGTTTCAAACAGTATTAAGAGTTCTTTATCCCAAGTCTAAAGAACAGTGTAATAGTAACGATGGTCAGTATCTGTGTGCAGTAAGCAATTCAAAGATATATCCCTGCATGCAAAGAATACAATCAACTTGACTCCCCCTGCAATCAACATGGTTTAGTTCAGGAGTAACTAATTTAAAGCACTTACTTAAG
This sequence comes from Limnodynastes dumerilii, assembly GCA_011038615.1. Lineage (NCBI taxonomy): Eukaryota > Metazoa > Chordata > Amphibia > Anura > Limnodynastidae > Limnodynastes > Limnodynastes dumerilii. The sequence continues at coordinate 159,955 of WWET01002293.1, forward strand.
TCTGGATCCAGCCCTTACTGTTTAATTAACTTCTTTAGTGATACCATTTGCTCCTGGAATATGCACATTCTTTCCTAGGAGTATTTATTGGGGATAATTACTAGCAATAATTACTGTTGCAGTATAGGAGTTTATTATATTAATGCTCTGTGCAAATCAATATAAGAATATAAACAAAGATATGCCAAGTAAAAAAAATGTCTTAAACATAAATAATTGTAATCTAACAAAAGGGATTTGTATTGGACAAAGGGAGTTTAAAATATTGGCTTTTGCTGACAACATAATTTTATACATTTTAAATCCAAAGCAGCCCTTAACATTGGTTAAGACCAAAATAGTGGCATTTGGCTAAGGTTCTGGTTTCCCAACTAAATTTTGATAAATCATCAGCACTTTATCTAGACACTAGTTGACAAGACCAAACAGGGCTTGTGACATTGAGCTAACCAGGGCCAAACATTCCAAATGGGATACTGACTCAGTGATCAAGGGATGGTCTCATTTAAGACTCATATATGGAAGTTGCGGTAACCTTCTCATAATGATAATATTTGCTAAATTTTAGTACCCTCTGCAGGCTCTTTCCTTACTTCTCTGCCAATAAACATTAGGCACATACACGCAATTTTCTGTTTATGTATTTGGGAGAACAAAAAATCTAGAATAACTCAGATAACAGCAAAGGTACATAAAGAGTGGCCTTAATGTTCCCAATAACCAATTATTTAATCAAGCAGCACAACTGTGCCACTTAAGGGATTGGATCTCACAAACAGAGGTGTAAACTAATATGCCACTCAACCAACAATGTATACCGGAGGTTACTTTAACTTCTTTCTTACATCTTCAGGATGGTGAAATTCCCGTACACATAAATGCTAACCCTTTCTGATGCTACTAAGACATCTATGGTTTCAAATGTGACATGATTTTCATTTAAATCCTTAAGACTCCCTTCACCTCCTCTTTCTGATCAATCCTAACTTCTAAGAGTGACACATTGGGTTACAAAATGAGACCCCCCTCACATTTGCCCAAGCCATGGGCAAATATAGTTTACTTTGCCCAAACATGGCTTTTCTTCAAGCTCAACATTAGGTCAGTGGGTTGAGGCATTTGCTCTCATATGCATATTAGGACAACCCATTGGATGATATGTTGTCTTTACAATTACCCAATAAGCGAGTGATCTCCATCCTTTACCACCTACTGAAACCACAGTTAGATTATGCTAAAACTGTCCTATACCAGGTGGTTCCTAACACAACAGTCTCTACTACGCTACAGTCCCACTCAGAGGTATCTCATTATCTGCCAGCTATGATGTACAGGGAGATGTTCATAGAGTATATGTGTCCAAGTTGAAAGCAGATCGGCATCATGCAAGATCACAAATGCCCTAAGTGTGGGGATCCCATTGTCTATGGGATTTATTAACCACTTCCCCTTTCCATTAAGCACTGAAGGTGCATTAATGGGTATCATTTCTCAACATTTAAGGTTTTCACCGGCTGTGAAATGTTATCTTTCAGTCTCTTCCGCTGTCAGAAAACATATTCTCTAAGCATGGCTGCAATCTATGATATAATGTATGGAAAAGCATTTTTTATTTGTTTAAGATGGATTGGCGGTATCACTGCAGAAAAAAAAAAATTCTTAACTTGGGAAGGTTTGATTAATATCTATGGGATTCAGAAACTGTTATGCATTGAATATAGGGATCCATTCACCAAACTTAAACAATATTGGTATGAGTTGCAGACATATGCCGGGACCCCCCCATTGTGATTGAAGAGTGATCATCTAGTCATATGCAGGCACGGCAACAACTCAGCAACATTTGTAGACAACAGAATAATTCACATGCCCCCTAATAAGTGAATATTAATGGCATCCAAAAGAGCGGACTTAGGAAAATGATGTATTTCATTCTATAGGCAACAGTGTCGTATTGTTGTTTGCTTTTCGTATAACAACTTTTCAATACGTGCGGGGGTGTTTAATTACGCATATCTCGTGCAGATATTGCGGTCCATCCAACCACAGATCCACTTGTAACGTTTCCCCTGCCTACCTTGGCGAGTGGGCGAAGGGAAAGCACATTCCATTTCTTCATATATACCAACATATGGAACTCAGTTACGTATGATAGAACTTACATCAGTAAGCGCCCTCCAGTCCATACAGCTCACTTACACACTCTGCGTGCCTAAGTGGGTTCTCGGTATTATCTGTGGATCTGGTCCACTAACTTTAACACCTTTGACTGTACATATAATCAGCCAAATTATTATACCATTGTTACAAGCCAATATTACCTGTGTAACATTAAAAAAAATGTTTAAATAATTATTGTAAACCAACTGTATAAAATAGGTACAAAAACAAAAAAAACAAAAAATTCTTCTAAGAAAAAAAAAGCTCCCCTCTTCAAAAGCATGCAAATTTAATATTCTCAAAGCCAATGTAATATACCTGTTTCTTCCAATACTATTCAAATCCTGTAAATAAAAGTATAGTATAGTACCGAAACTCTTTTCTGTCTGAAAAATAAACCAATATAAAATTCTACAGAGTGAAGATAAAAATAATAGAGTTATTCTGGGTGACATCAGTGTGAATAGTGAAATAACGTGGGGCTCCTTTGGGCACATGTCAACTCAAACTTCCTGCCGTTAAAATACTTAGAAACACTAATAGGATTCAACTGACAGGAGCAATTTTACACCTTATATTATCTACAAACGCACTGAAACCAGTTCAATCATTTAATGTTGAGCTCCGTCACTATGATTGCTTACAATATTAGACTTTCTACTATACAGGCCATAGCCATATAAAGCCTTATACAGTCCTGTAATAAACTCATATAAAACACATTATTATTATTCATTACACAAATTATCAGAAAATTGCGCAAATGCCTTAACGCTTAACATTTGTCAAGCAAACAGCCCCAGTTGGTAGGAGTTTACATGTTGTGAAAAATTGTGAAAAATTAACATGTGCACATGGTACTTTGGGCCTGATCCAGACCTACGCCCGCCGTCGCTAGGAGCCGACCTGCGCATGCGCTGGGTAGATGTTGCCTGGCGTTGCTACGGCAACGCCCGATCGTGGAGCGGGCGTCCGTAGCAGCGCCGTAGGGACGCTGGAGGGGACGTCCCCCAGCGTCCCTACGTTCAGGTTAGTGTAGGTGGGTGGGGGGAGCTAGTTTAATGAGGGTGGGA
>WWET01002293.1:163288-175784 GCA_011038615.1 Limnodynastes dumerilii
CGTAGCTCTAATGTGCATGCGCCGGGCAGATGTTGCTCGGCGTCACTATGGTAACGCCCGATCAACGATCAGGCGTCAATAGTAGCGCTGTAGGGTCGCTGGAGGGGACATCCTCCAGCGTCCCTACGCTCACGTTACTGCTGGTGGGTGGGGGGGAGGTAAGTAAATGGGGGTGGGAGGGCGTGCTAAGAGGCCATACGCTCCTGTGTGAGCGTATGGCCCCTTACTTACGCCGGCTGAAGTTAGGGTAGCCTTCAGCTGGCATAAGGAAGGGGCCATACGCCCGCACAGGGGGAGTGTCGGGGTAAGTGAACGCCGATACGCTGTGCTTTAGTAAGCACAGCGCATCGGCGTAGGTCTGGATCAGGCCCTTTATCACCATAGAAGGACCCTTCCTAAGCTTTGGTGCCCATATCATTTACATACATGGGGTAGATCCAGAACCACATACACTCGTGTTTTTACGCTAGCTGCTAGCGTAAAAGCGCCTATTTGTACTTACTGCACATTCAAGCTGCAGATGTTACACTATGTAACTCAAAGTGTAATGGCCAGTCACGTAACTGCAGTGTAACTACGTACGAAGGGGCGTGACGGCTATACGACACCCGTAATTACGCGTAAGAGGTGGGGGGAGGCATTTAAATCATACAGTATGGCCGTGCTTAGCAGCATAACTACGTGTAGCCATTACGGCCGTCAGGAAAAGTTAGGGTAGGGTTTGGAAAGCGTAACACGGCTAAATTACGTACGGCCGAGGGGAGTGCATAGTAATTACACTAGCGTAAATACACTACGCTAGGAAACGTAATGCAAACGTAGCTCTGGATCAGGCCCATGTTAGCTTGCACTATCACCTGTCAAATGTCTTGGTTTATCTTTTATTCTCATCTCCCCTCCTGTGCTGTTTAGAATGTATTTTTCCATTGTAAATCAAAATCATCCAGGGATAAACCCAGATCCTCTGATTTATGACTTTTATCAAATCAATGCGGTCAAATAACTCATGATGACATGTAATTATTCTCCTGTGCATGATTTTACATGATGGGGAGAGCTGATTGGTCCTATAACCTCTAGAAATCACCAATAAACAGATACATATAGTGAACACTGCAAGACAGCTTCTCCCTGTCAATAAATTCATGTTATCCAATGCAGAGAATCCTTCCATTGATTTGAAATTATCTTTCCTACAATTGATGTTGGCTTCAAATTTTCTTAGTAGATATTTAGAGATTTTACAGACTATTCTATAAAAGACTTAAGTTTACTCTCTTTTGCTCCCACTACGGCCATCGCTGTAAAAGAATCTATCGAGGTATAACTCCATCTGCAATGTGTAGGCTTCAAATGGGCAAACAATGGTCTCCTTCATTGCTAGAAATGTACAAGGGAAGATTCCATTTCAGACTAGTGATCCAGGGCACACCCCTCTGTCTCTGCCAGAATAAAATCAGCATGAAATACACCAGATTGATTCTTAAAGCATCACACTGATAGCATTTTGAGTTCTTGCCAACCTATGCAGTGCAGCCTCTAGGGACCGCTGCAGCTACAAAACAAATGTCTATTTATCTTTAATAGCAAGGTCAGGCATATTGTCAGTGGTGTGGAAGATATTATATCACATATTACTTTACTGTAACAAAACACTGGGCCCTGTGAGATATTAATGTTATCTCAGCATAACTGCAAGATAAATATCAGTCTCATCTATAGCTATGTATAGATAGGATATGGTGGTTTACTCAGGGTTGCCGACTCTCTCAAAATTTCCGGGAGACTCCCGAAATTAGGGCAGTTCTCCCGGTATTCCAGAAGAGCCGGCAAAGCTCCCGCAAGCCCAGACCAGCTCTCAATTACAACTCTAGTCCCTATGGGTGGGGCTTGATGATGTCATCATGTTCACAACACTTGGAGACCCACAGCTTGGCCCGGCCTGGCATAGGATCTTAATAATTAGCCTTTGAATCAGCTTAGCATAGTTACATATGTTACACTAAATCATAGTTGCCATCTCTCCTGGAATGTCCGGGAGACTCCCAAAATTCAAGCAGTTCTCCCAATATCCCGGAAGAGCCAGCAAATCTCCCGCAAGGAACTTGAGGCTCGTGGTTTTCATGAAACCACGGCCTCAAGGCCTGCCCCCCCCCCCCCCCCCCGCGGCCCGGCCCCCCCCCCCCCCCCCCCGCCTGGCTACACTAGTTTACTAGTTGCTAGGGACAGGGAGAGATTTGATGATGCAAATTGTGTCATCTAGCCCCACTCCAATCCCTATGAAACCCTGGGTAATTGATAGTAAAGGGGTGGGGCTTAATGACACAATTTGCATAAACTGCGCCATTAAGCCCCACCCCGTCTGCATCTATGTCTTCCCTCCGGGAGATCTTTTAAAAGTCAGAAACCCTGAAAAATATTTATTGATAGGAACTAAAATAAAGCTACCTGTACTCCCAATGACAGATATATTAAATTCTAAATCTTTATTGGTTGACCAGGTTTTAGCCTGCCAGTCCAATTCTTCTTCACATAAGCACTTTCAGTTGAATAACAATGAGTTAGATATTAGTCTAGATTTCCCAACAACAGCATCAGGTTCCTCATCTGAGCATAATGCCAACAGGTGTGTCATGCCCAGGGGAATTAATGCAAACATATCAATGCCAAGCATTTAATGCTAGTAATGCAGTATCAGTTGTATTAGCCTGGGTAAATAAGATCTACTGTACACCCATTGGAAATGTAAAACGTATTTGTATACTTTTAAGCTGATATACGGTATTATATATACTAAGTCATATCAAAATTAAAGTTATACTTTTAATTTTAAGCAGCAACTAAGCTTCGCTAACTTTAAATACTTATGTGAACAGTGTTGTAGTGTTAGGTAAAGAAGTAAAATGCAGGTAAGTGTTATTAGCATAAATCAACATGGAAGACTGTGTTTGTCCCTAGAAGAGGACTCTGGTTGGTCATGGCCATTTTCCTACAAGGGTATATACCATACTGCTCTTTTCCCTCTGAACTATCAAATTCCATTCACACACTACAACTTGTACATTTCCACTTGGACCACAGACAAAGCAATTTGGTTACTATGCTATTACTATTCTAACAATATAAGTCCTTTCTCTTCTGTCATTTCAATTCTCTGAAAGGAAAGCTTTTATATGTCATGTGCACACAGTAATCGAGTTCCCGTTAGACATCATTCAGCTATAGCACTGCTTCTTGCTAAGTGTAACAACTGGAGGCTGCACAGTCTTCTCAAAATAGAGGTGAACATAAATATCCAGTGACATGTGCATGTGACAGTCACAGTGAACATTCTATGAATGATCTGGGAAAGCTCATCTGTAGTGCCCGCTATAAGATATCTTTGTTTGACATCAAGTTTATTACAGAAACAGGTCCTCTCCTTGATGGCTTATTTCTAGATATATTCTTTTACTAGTACTTCAAGTTGGAGAATTGAGGGTTAAAATTAGGCCCAAGGAAAATTAAACTACAGGCTGGGCTTGAATAATTTGTTGTATAAAAATCTGTAATGTTGTTGTCCCCTTTTCGGACCAATAGGCCTAGGGGGGTGGGGCAGAGAGGTCTGCACTTTATAAGCCCCTCAGACTCACGCCCAGCCTCTCTTGTCTTCTAGAATTTCACCCTCCCTCCCTCCCTCCCTCCCCTGGTAGGTGTTAATCTGGATTATTATTATTTTTTTATTCATATTTCAGCAAGTCTCTTATTCTTTGACTGATCGAGCCATGGAGTCTTCTTCTCTGTTGACCCTGAAACTGATATATCACGAGCGAAGTTTGCACCGGGTTTCATTTCATGGATGGGCCTGGGTCCAACAGGTTAATAGGGGAAAGCAATACCTCTCCCATGCAGAAGGATGTTGGATTGGGGCTTATGGAGTCATGCCGACTGACTCAACCTTAGTAGGTTTATGTAAATTAAACCCTACTTTGCTGTATATAACCCTATGACTGTGTTATTTAATTATCGCTGACCTAATAGCCAACCAGTATTTAGACTTATTGCTTTCAAGTCATTGAAGCTGATGTGTATCCCAGAGGTCAGCACAAAAAGTAAAGTTACAGTAAATCAGGCCATTTTCTAATAATATATATATACAAACACAAAGTGTTATTTATTAACTACTGTGTAAAAAATAGATGATTCTTGAAGTTTATCAATGCATAGACATAAAAACCAACACAATATAGCTTGATTCAATGTATCATACAATTTGCAATAGCAATTTAGAAATAACTCAGCTAATTACATAAGCTCTACTCCAATGACAATATGTAAATACATATATAAAGGCTGTCTCTAGGGGAAAAGAAGTGCAATAGTTATAGCCTTCACAGTAGAATAGTCCTTGGCAAGATCTATTACTCAATGAATAAAGTTCAGTTGCCACTATGTGGCTTTCTACAGACGCGCACAATATTCAGTAGGATCCACAGTCTCAATTGCTCTTTTGTAAAAGTCTCATTTAAAGATCCGAATGTTACCCCTCTTCATTGGCGGCGTTTTTTTTTTTCTTTCGTTCCAGGAGTAAAGTTAGCCATACACTAGGCCATTATCGGCCCGATCTCCCAATTATCGGGTGATCGGGCAAATAATTGCTCTAGTGTATGGTACAGATCAATTTTTGAAACGTCAAATAAACGCACCAGAAACGCTCTGATTATTTGATCTTTCAGCATGTTGATTTAAATCGGGAGAAAGCTCCCGATATTTTAAGGGAGCCAATCAGCAAGCTGAATGGCTCCGTATCGTTCAGAGGTGCTGCTGCTTTTTATGTGTACAAAGCTGCTCTGACAGCTTTGCAGGTATACTTTACAGCTGTCAGAGCAGCATAGCACATAGATATACAGCAGCGGCTATTGCAGGGAGTAGTACAGACAGTAGTACAGACAGTGAAGCGCGGCTTCAGCTGATTCTTATCTGTATAACTGCATGTAATAGAAGCTGCTGTATATCTTTGTGCTATGCTACTCTGACAGCTTTAAAGTATACCTGCAAAGCTGTCAGAGAAGCTTTGTACATAGATATAAAACAGCAGCAGCAACAAACAGCGCTGCCCCCTCCCCTCTTCTGCTAGGATTATCTGTCCCAGCAGAGGAGGTGTATGGTGTCGATAATGGGACATTTCCCTAGTGGGAAATTGTCCCGTTTATCGGCTCACCCCCTGCTGGGACAGATAATCGTCCTAGTGTATGGCCAGCTTAACAATGTGATATCTACTCCTAATAGCCTTGATACAGTGTGGTATTCCGAATGCTTCAGCCGATGTATATGTCTGTCATTGGCAATAATAAGATAACAGCTGAGAGTTATCCTCTGCACAATAAAGGTTAGAATCAAGCCACAAATGTGTTCAAAGTTCAACTAACATACTGCATAACTTTGTTTATTCTATAAAATAGAGTTGAGCTAAGAATCTTTACCTCTTAATTCTAATTCTGGTTTTACAATTTAAATTTTCCCACCCTTGCAATTCAACATGGTGTTTCTCAGGTCTACATTTGCACCTAAAAAAAGGGGTAAGTGCAACCCTGAATCAACCCGGATTATACAATTACAATAAAAAACATAAACAATTAAAAAAATACAATTACATCATGTTTTACTAATGCATATTTTATCCAAACTTTGTTTAATTTTGTTTATTAAAGAAGTGTGTCCACATATTATATTATACTGCATACTCAATAGACATACAAGTGGGAGTCAGTCACACGAATGTCAATAATTTTTAAGAGACATCAAAAGTACATTTACATTTTTAGATTAGTTTTTATTTCCATATAAAAAAAGATAAACATAGATATATGTTATATAATTTGGACCAACATAGTCTCTACAAAGGAGTTCATTATAATCACTTAAAGCTATAGTAGTCAGATATCTTCGTGATAAATTTACACAAATTTCATCGGTAATTATACCTCTTGATTGCTGCTTATCTCACATTATGCTACAGATTTAATGATAGAGATATAGAGGCTGATTCAGAGCTTCACTTACACCTATTTTTAGGTGCAAGTGTAGACCTGAGCAATACCATGTTGAACTGCAAAATTAAATTGTAAAAGAAAAATTATAATTAAGAGGTGAAATTTCTTAGCTCAATTCTATTTCATAGATTGAACATAAAGCTATGCAGTATTTAAGTTCTATGCGCAAAAGTAAAGTATCTTCCCTGCATGCAAAAGCATTAAAATGAATTAGCTCCCCTTACTTTGCAAAATGGTTTAGCCGAGCTGTACACTTGCACTTGTTATACCCTTTCTCCCAAATTCTAAATCAGCCTCATAGTTCACATATTATAGAAAACCCACAAAAAGAAACCTCCATTGAATTAAGGAAAATTATGAGTTTGGGTTAGGGAGTGGATTGGGGGAAACTCACCTTTCGGAGCACCGTGTTCGAGGCATAAGCAATCGATATCTCAGCCAGTTCGGAACTGGCTGGGAGTGAACATCCTTTTTGAAATAGGGCTTATCACTATGGGGACCCACACTCCCTTCCTCGGTACCTACAATATGATTCCTTAGTTTAATTAAAAACAATTCTTTGATGGTTTGGGGGCTTTTATTTGAACCAGGGACTGAGCAAGGGTTAGCTAAAATATATGTAAAATATCAGTTTTATCAAATCTAAATGCTTCTTTGATTTGATAATAGGGTTATTTTTTAGGGGGACCCGTGCCTATACTATTAATCTGATATCAGGACATGGGAAAAGTTTTTAATGAAATGTCTTGCTTGTTGCAGGTAGAGAGGATAATTAAATTGGAATGATTTACATTTTTTTTATAGTATTTACTTACAAATACATGCTCATGCACATACACCAAATGTGGTCTTTTTCCAATCAGTGTCGGAAAACAACATTTTGTATGAGTCTGGACACAGTCCTTAATTAGTTTAGTTATGATAACAGTGAATGTAAGCACCAGAGAACAGCAAGTTATCAGGTGGGTAACAGGTGTATCTTGTGGTGAATACACAAATTACACACAGGCATGGAGCCAATAGATACATCATTTTTATCCTGCTACAAGATGGAGCTCTAGAGATACTCTTTTGTTTATTTCAAAATAAAACCTCAAGCTGCTGCAAATAAAACCTCAAGCTGCTGCAAATAAAACCTCAAGCTGCTGCTTGTTTGAACCTGATTTTGACAGTCCCAGTTCAAGTCTTGGTGTCTGTTGACAAGTTTTTATTTAAAAGTATGGTTGTGTAGTAACATAACAGAGTTTGGATTTTGTGCATGATATATTCTTGCACCTTATGTCTCTAAGGCAGTGATGGGCTGCAGGGGAAGAAGCCTTATCTCCAGTGACACCTGTTAAACCAGATTATCAGCGCTAAAGTCGCATAAAAGAGTCTAATCCCTTATGTGACGTGGAGGAAAAGTGAAGCCTTGCCAGCGGCCACTGCCAGCTCTGTGGCAGGGGAAATCTCACTATTGATTTTAGCTGTAAAGATAAATAGAGATACTATATTGTTTGCCACAAAGAGAGGGTAATGTATAAGTGAACCACTATTGAACACTGCATGTAGTTTGGTCATCCAAGCAACATAAGCAACCCATAACAGACAGCGTATTACAGCGATATGACACAAGGGTAAAGTAGCACTCCAGCGTTTTCTGAACTACAATACTCAGAAGGATATAGTACAGAGAAAATGGACACTTAATCCATATCTGTCAGAAACCAAACACATCGGACTAGGTTATCTACAGGAAAAACTGACACTGTTGTACAGTTTGACATCAGTTGCTTTACAAGCATGAAGTAAAGCCAGGACTGCAGGCAGAGGTATAGTGATGACTATCTGCTGACTGCACATCTCATCAATACATAGTCTATGAAGTAGAGGTAACAATGCACTCCCATTATGGATATGGATCCTCCAGATCCAGACTTCTCTAGCGTTTTCAAAGGCGGGATATGTACAGCATGTACACAAGGTCTGAGAGGGCCGGTGTGGAAACCGGAATAATAATATAATAATATAATATATGTAATAATATATGTCATATATATGTTATACCAATCTGTTAGGCTTCTGTTACCTGAATGTAACAAAAGGCAGAGTTAACTATTGATATGGTAATTAGCAGGGACTTTCCTTTAATCAGGAGAAGGCTTTCTTCCCCCAAATACTGGCCCAATCAGAGATGTTAGAGATTATCCAATCATAGATCAGGAAAGTTGTAATGGAAAGACAGATAGCTTTTGAATCTCAGAGTGCCACCAGAGTGGAGAGGAAACAGATGAAGGAGCCAAGATGGCTCACCTAATTCATATGGTTTGGTAAGTATAGGGAGTGTATACAGCATATCAGGGTATCCTATTTCTATTATCTTCTATAACTTCATTCTAACTTAATCTAACATAATGTGCTCTAGTGATCTAATGTTAACTCTGTATTTCAAACTTATCCTACTTTAAAGCACACTTAAATTGGTTATTTCTAAACTCTGCTGGATAATGCCATGTGCTTGTAGCCATCTTGGGTAACATGTGTTAGTAGCCATATTGGAAAGATCCTTTGTCTAAACGACCTAATGTAATGTCTGTTACCTGTGTATCCCTGTAAATGTATAATAAATGATTGTTAATCTTTGTTAAACCTTATTAGACAATTCAAAGCATGTCATTCAAAAAATATAAATTATTCACACCGGTATGTTAATTGTGCATTATATACATTCCAGATTTCCACATGGTCTTTATTTTATGCGGGGCCTGTGAGGAAATAATTAGGCAGGGTCCTGCAATTGTAACCTTACATGTGAGGTGAGGCTTTGGATCTATGCTGTTGCAGAGCTCTAACCTCTGAGCATAGTGTCATCGGAGGTCTGGATCCAGGAAACCTAAATTATTGGATCCTTCATCCCACAAAATCCAAATACATCCTTAAACACATGGATTTGGCATGTAAGGAGATAGTTAACTAAACGTCTGACAGGTTTAACTGACTGACTGTCCTCTATCTAACAGGGTTGTAAATGAAAATACTTATTGTGTTCAGAGTTGCAATAATTCTAATCCTAATTACAAACTAATGATTTCCCTCCAAATAATGCAGCTCCAGCAGCAGTCAGCAGGACAGAGACTCTCCAACAAGACCCATTCCACCAGTTGCCAAATACTCCGCTCTTGAGTTTCCAACAGTCCCACTCACCTAGTTTTAATGATTTAACAGATGTTTAAAAAACATTTTCCTCTTCAAAACAAGTTGTTACTATAGCAAGTAATTGTTGGATGCTCAAGAGCAGAGTATTATGTTCCTGGTGGAACAGGTCATATCGGAGGGTCTCAGAGTGCTCCAATGGCAGAAGATGACAGATTGGGAGAAAAGAAAAGAAGGCAAAAGAAGGGATAAAGATAGGATAGCAGCAGGGAGTGGGGACAAGGTAAGCAATTCTTTTTTAATATAGATGGTCGATTTTTTTCTATTTTGGCATTATGAAGTAGTACTATACCGAACATATTTCTGTCAGCATGGTACTCCTGCCAGTGTATTACTTTCCCACAGCTAATCTGCTGTATCATTGTTAATATTATGATTGTCGTCATGGGGACCATAACCGCACAGACACACAGATATGCGATCCACCCGACTAAATGTATTTGCCCAATTATATATATGATGACATGATATAGTTCTCGATATTAAGTATACTTCAATGGGACAGATTATTTTTCAGCTCTAAAGCTCTATGGACAAGATCCAGACTTCTGAGGTTTGCTCACCTTCAGTTGCACTGTGACCCCTTTTCCACACTGTGAATGCTCATAGCTGAATGACAATCTGTGCTAATCCATCCAGATATAAAAACAATGCACTGATACTTCCAACACAGGGTTAGACTGAGCTGACAGGTAGGCATTCTTATTTACAGTAGAGGTGCCTAACCATCCAGACTTCTGGACCGTTCCTTCTACGAGACAGGAGACTTAAGGTATGCACCTTGGCTAGCAGAAGTCAGGTCTGTAGCCCGGTGCTAGCGGATCAATGCAGCTCTGGGGATTCATTCACACAGAAATTGGAAAAATGGGTCTTTCAAAATTCTTACAAATGATCTGAAGACAGCGTTTTTGCTATTGTAAAATGTCTTACGCTGAGGAAATGCAACTTAATAACTAAATAAATAGCATGCAGTATATCTATTATCAGTGTATTTGCATGTTAAGTCCTTTCCTTTTGAGGAATAGAAACGAGGGGCCGTATTCAGAGAACCGTTTTTTGCGGGAAGTGCCGTGCGTATCTTTCTGATGAACTGCGCATGCGTAGTAACTAAATTTACGGCATCTACGTTGATTTCATGCACGGAAGTCCATTAGGCACAGACTTGTGAATCGTACGTGCAAACATCTGTACAGAGGGGCGTGTTTATAATCCGTCTGGAGAAAGATGCGTGTAAGTGGGTGGGGGGGGGCATTTAAATGACCATTTAAGTGCGAGGTGAAGGCGCAGTTAGATAGATACACATGTACGGCAGCACGGAACAGCACACTGATATGTACGGGCGGGTCGAGGCAATCGTAAGTCACCGTGCTCCATCCGTGTGAGGGGAGTGTCAGGGTGTTACCTTGCTACGTCCGTGTGAATATTTGCGAACTTTTCGCGGACGGTTCTCTGAATACGCCCCGTAGTCTTTCTACGCTGTATGGTTTCTCTGTATTTAATTCCTTGATATCGTTCTGTTTAGAGCATATTATTATGTGAGCCACAAGACAAAAGGTGATATGAATGGACAAGAGGAATTCCTTTGAAAGGAGGAATTGTAATTTGCTCTTTTATAAACAAGAATGAGTCCAGGTTTTGTTTAAAAGAAAAACACATAACACGGAATTTATCAAGGATGCTTTGTAATAAAAAAAGAAGAAAAAAAAAGAGAGATCATTCTGCACTGAGGCACATTAATGCAAGACTGAGGAAATAAATAAATTACCTGCCCAATAGCCGTTTTGGGAAGTATTGGTTACCATCATAGGTAGATAAGATAGAACCCTACCTTTCCTTGGGTATCTCTGGTCGTAAATATCGCCTAACCCAGCCCACACTGTAGAATTTAAATACCTCCCACGATGCGTATAATCAGCATGCGTAGGAATGTCACGCCCTATCATGCGGAGTTATGTACAAAATATGTATGATCAGAGTTGCAATCCGTACGATCTGCCATGAGCATGCTCAGTGCGTTCCCACAGCCAGATTTACACATGCAGCATGCGGAAATAAGATGCCATTATTAAGTCTGGATCAGGCCCCATTCTGAGTCATTGAGTAACTAGTATTGTCACAGCCTGTATTGTCTCTGGACACACATCACATGACATAACAGAAACCAGCTCACATCTTGTGATATATGAGGAAGTGGAGGCAGATGTCATGTGTCAATTAAAGGTTAATAGCAGCCTAGTCATCTATCAGCACTCAGGCAGGAGAGGCCTTATTTGCATTACAGTGGTGTGAGAACTACAGCAGCAGCAAGCATTAGAAATGAAAAATGAAATGAAATTTTATATGGCATTTGAGAAAGGTGCCAAGTCATTATCCCAAATGTGCCTATTTACAAACTGCATGCAGTAATTAATATAATAGATAATGAGATGTATGGAGTTGACGGGCCACTAAGGAGTTACATTATAGTTACAGAAAAATAAACCTATAACGTAGAATCCCATAATAGTGTTATCACTGAGGAAGAGACCATTATGATGATGATAAAAGGAAGTCTACAATTAAATTAGTTGTTATAATACTGTAAACAGTTTACTGTATGCATCCTGAGTTAGCACTATTACAGCTCATTAAAAACAATAACATATTCCTTTTGAAAGTGTATTTTAAAATTCACTATAGCTTTAGGTGCTCAGGGAGAACATTAAGAATGAATGCATGTGCTGTTACGTTCTTCTCCTCTGTGTGCCTGAATATAAAATATGCCTGAAATCCACTCTAAGCTCTCTCAGAGTCACAAAATGTAATTACCATAACAAAGACATTGGTATCTTCCACAGCAATACTGTCTGGCTGAATGCAAGATCACAACCATGGCAAGGGTTTAAGCACTGTGGAGAACATATGATATGGCAGGGAGGGGAGATATGCACCCAGCAATACTCATTAAGAAAGGACAGCTATCAATCACATTCTTTGCTAAATACAGCTTAGTAATGCTGCTACATGGTAACAACATGGTTGCCGACTTTTGGCAGCTTCTCTCCGGGAGATCCCAGAGAGAAGCTTGCGCCTCATGCGGGGGGCGGGGCTTAATGACGCGATTTATGCAAATCGCGTCATTAGGCTCCGCCCCCTTGCTCATACGGCCCCGTTTTTACTTAAATTAGGGGTCGGGACGGGGCTTGATGCCGCAAATTGCGTCATCAAGTCCCTTCCTGTGCCTAGCAACACTAGTATACTAGTGTTGCTAGGCACAGGAAGGGACTTGATGA
>WWET01002293.1:184038-209006 GCA_011038615.1 Limnodynastes dumerilii
AGAAAGACTTACACACAACCTTCCCTGCCTGAGATTAGCAGATTACTGGGGAATATGGAACACTTCCTTCCGTCCAGAAGATCTCATGAAGTGACCCCGTGTATATATCATACACACTTTTTAAAGACCAAAACCTGCTCCTCTCCAGACAGCCCCCACCTTTGTGACACATGACAGTTTGGGGTCTGGAGAGGATCTTCTAGGAAATCTAGCTTTTATGACCCCCCTAATAAACTGATCCATTTACAACAGAGCCCTAACCTGACCACTTTGTTCCACCCTACTACATTCAAGGTATTTCCCTGAATCACCAGACCCTGGCCAAACAGAGGTCACGCTATATACAGATATTTAATTTGTACACATAATATCTGATTATATCCTGACAGTGCTTTAACAGCAGAACAGGTCTTATTTATTCCATGCAATCAATATTATAGAAACCAATTTTCTTTGTTGGTATCCAAGCTGCAAGACTCTATCTAATGTTCACTACAGTAATCATGGTTCCCTATCAGAAACAGACTGAATTACTAGAAGATCTATAGTTACTGCATTATTGTATATAAATCAAGGTAAGCAACACTATTTTTATACATGGAAGTGAACTATACATCTAGGACCGGATTCACAACACCGCATTTTGTTTAGTTATGTGCCTAGATATTCGTTTTGGGCTACTACACATACATAGTAACTATTTTTACGCTATCTACATAGCGTTTCGTTACATAGATTGCGTACATGCAGTTTTTAAAGCCTAAACCGGATATCTAGGCACGTAACTAAAAGATTGTGGTGTTGTGAATCTGGTCCCTAATCACATTGGGCCAGATCCAGAACAACACTTGTGAGCGAATTTACGCGTGGCGGAGACGTAAAATCGCCTTTTGGCAAGTACTGCGCATGCGCGCCATAGAAAAATATGAAAAATATGCTCAGTAACGTAGCATAATTGTGAACGTATGGGCCATTCACGTATGTGTCACGTAAATACTTACGTGTGGGCTTGCCAATTTTATGTGAATCCAAAATACGTCTGAAATACGTTAAGTAGGCGGGGTTTGTATTTAAAGTGTACAGTATGGGGGTGCTTAGCTGCGTAAATTTGTGTTGCCCATACGTACGTGTGCGGATCACTGCAGTTATGTTGGCAAAAGTTAAAGTTTGAAAAGTTTTCATTAGCTGCAGAATAAAGCTGGCCACACACTAGAGTGATTATCGGCCCAAACGCACAATTACCGTGGATTGGGCCAAATATCGCTCTAGTGTATGGTGCAGATTTTTTTTCTAAACAGCGATAAAACCTTCCAAAAACACTAGGGCCCGATTATCTCATCTCTTAGAATTCCTGAATGATTATCGTTTGCAAAATAATGCAGTGTGTGGGCATTTTAGATAATCATACAAGATTTCTAATGATTTTTATGTGTAAAATGACTGCTGGGCAGACATTTAACACAGAAGGAGAGAGGGCAGAGCGCTTCAGAGCCCCACACACTGACAGAGGGAGAGAGGACACCGCGCAGCAGTCTGTCAGTGTGATTTTTTTTGCAGCCAACCAATAAGCTGGCTGCATGGGTCTCCTGTCAAGATTGACAGGAGACCCAGCCAATCAGAGAGAGATAATAGGCTGGCTGCAGGCTCTCCAGCAGATATTATCGCCCCAGCCTCTTCTAGTGTATGGTGCCGATATCGGGACCTTTCCCCAGGGGAAAATTGGCCCGTTTATCGTCAGCCACACGCTGGGAGCGATAATCGCTGTAGTGTGTGGCCAGCTTAAGGGTACCATCATTAAGCCCTCTTCCCTATCACAATGCCACAAGTGCAGTTATAGTTTGTTCCAGTTTTCGATTTTGGGTGGGAAAGATTAGAGCTCAATTAAAGATTAGGTTCAGATTAAGCAAACGTAGTAGTAATAATGTTATATAACAGTAAGATTTAAAGTTGTTAGACTACAGATTTTAATTGCTTCTTTTTAACTTGTTATAACTGAAAATCTTAGTCAAGTAATTCCCTTTACAGCAATGGGGGCCTGATTCACAGATAAGAAGGCAATAAGTACAAGTGGATTCACAAATCTACGCTCCTAAGTTGCAAGTCAACTCCCATGACACTTCCCTCCTTCTTATGGATCTTTGCTGACTTCCGTCTACAATGGGCTACCTTACCTGTCCATGCGTATCTTTGTACATATTTTGTAAAGTACGTGTAGAGTTTGCTTACATAAGCATTAAGTCCTATATACATGCTTCCCTAACCCACTTTCTTAACTTCCACCTTATGGAGACTAGCACGCCCCTTATTACAGATCTCATTAGGCACAGAGTTATGCATAACATTTTGGTCGCACATGCGTAAATTGCATAAAATAGCCAAAATATGCATCTTGTCAGCGTATATTTAGGTTTATTATTAAGTGTGAATCAGGGCTGGGATTCATCAGGAAAATAGCTATTTATTACCAATAAGAACTATTTCAGCCTTTTATTTTCATTTCTTATTCATATATTTCTTTATTTTAAGGCTGCATGCTCTAAAGTCTGTACAACTGCATCATGGGTTAGCATATAGATAAGGGCTGGTTTCCCTTATCCAAGATGGCGCCAACTTGTAATTTGTTCTGCGACACTGAATGTTAGAATGTCATACATGGGTTTTTTTTTTTTTAAGTCAGTCTGTTTGCCATGAGGGTACAGACGTTTGCCTCCCTGATGAATTCCTCTGGTTAGCCCTTAAAAACACGAAACGTGCAGGAGTTTGTGTACAAAAGCGGCGTGGAAGTTCTAAATTTTTATTTACCTAATAAAAAAATAATACTACACTATACTAGACTCTTTTATATGTTTTCTTCCGTAATAATACTTATAAATATGTATATATGTTAGGTCTGGGTCCAGCTCACTTTGAATACAGCAAGGATTGGAATGCTTTTATTTTCTTACAATTGAGAGACAAACAGACATGGAGGCATGGTCACATGATACCCTGGATGATTAACCAACACCCTTGAGGGACTATTGAATTCACAGAAAGGAATTGACAGGCAGTATGATGGTTCCTGTCTCTCACTAAGGGGTCTATTTACAAAGATCATTTTAATGTGATATTGCTTGAGTTTTGAAGTGAAGTGGAGCATATTTACAAAATGCTGGAGCGGAGTTTTACACTCAGGCTGGCGTTAGGGGGTAAGTATTCCTGCGATGTCCGCATATTCCCCTCTTTTCCTACCTCTAACAGCTCTTATTAGGGGGAGGAAAAGGAAGGTACGTATAGGGAGACCGCTGGAATACATAAAAATATACCCTTGTTAAAAAATATATATTTTTTTTTTATTAAACAAGTAAAAAAAAATAAAAAAAAATAGAAACAATAAATAAATAGTAAAAATTCACCTGTCTGGGTGACCTTTTGGACTGCAGGTGTCCAAGTCCTGACATGAATACACTGCACATGTGCAGTGTTTCTCATGTCGGGACTTGACATGTTCAAAGTCCCAAATGAGAAATACCACACATGTGCAGTACTTCATTCATGCATCGCATGAATGAGAAGTCGTGCAATGACCCGGCAAATCATCGCAGGACCTCGCACGAGGGGTGAATATTTGTAAATACTGTGAATTACCCTGCCAGGTTTGCTATGAAGATAAGCGAGCCTGATGCAGCTTCGTTCATAGTGTACAGAGGCTATCTGTAAATAGACCCCTTAGTCACTATCGATCAGATTTAGAGTTTGAAAACAAGAGAGGTTACACATGATCCTATCCACCCATCCCCCCTGAAGTGCTACATGAATGGCAAATGCCAGGATGTGGCCTCATAAAAATCCATAAGGCAGAATTTCCTTTAATTTTGGTAGGAAGTTCAAACCATACATTTGATCAAATAAAGGGATACCTATATATAATACTATTATAGCAGGCATGACAACAGGTTACAAACTTGGAGCATCATCCGTTGCCAATCCTTGTGTTAGATTGATATCAACTACCTCAACAACTTTCAAGGAGAGCACCTGGGATGACAGGTGGGAGAATTCATAAGTGGAACCATATTCCAAAGGAACACACATTTTCTTAAATATCATCAAGAAGCAGCAGACGTGATATATCTGACTTGTGAAGCACAAAGCTTTTAGAGTGGCTAATTATTACTATTTTCAGAAGTAACAGATGTTTACATTAAGATAAATATGTTTCCGACTCCACAGTGTCCTGTGTTTTATTTGCTGCATATATTAAGTTGGTGACAGCTGGGCAGTGAAAGGGAATCCAAGCTTGACTTTATTGTAGGACTGTATGTTTCACTTTCATGTCTTGACAGATGAAGGGGTGCGTCCAACACTACAGCAATGTCCCTCTGGCAAAAATATTCCTGCACTGACCTACTACTTGCAAAGAACAAAAGTTAACATGACATTTTTGTTTTACTGACTATCTAGATCACAGAAAGCTTTTGATCACATTAAACCCAAGCTGAAACGAAAAATGCTATATTTAGTTTATCGTTATGAAGTACTAATATGTATGTGTATCCAGTGTGTGTACATATATGCGAGGTGTCAAGCTTGGAAGACCAGGGAGGAGGGGATAGAGCACTGAGAGGTTAAGAGGGTGCTACCAGGTGGGGCCCAGGTAAAAGGGTAGCAGAGGGGGACAAGAGGGTACAAAGCGAGGAGGAGTGCACATTAGCATTGTTAATAAGGAGCTTGCATTAAGCACAACCATCATTTAAATTATAATAACAGTGAATTACCCTGTACTTGCCTTTGGATCACAGGGGATGGAAACATATCCAAAATAACAACAAAACAAAAATTTGGAAGACGTACAAAATCTGGGTCTATCTAGCCAACAGAAAAGAGTTCTCAGAGCAAATTATGGGGTAACACATAATAAAAGTAATGGCAATAAATAAATAAATGTTTTGCAGCTCAACTCAGCTGTTCAGTATTTGTTTACAAAAAGCTAATTTTGCTAATTTGATATTACAAATTTTTATTCTTCACATTGCAACAAGGTTTGTCTAGGTTCAGATATGCACCTTTCTGTTCAGTTATTCCTAACTCAGGAAGTCTAATCTCTAAATCTTCTGTGGTAAAAATGTAAGATAAGATCTTATACAGAAAGCAGAAGTGAAAGTGGGGTGTACACATTACAGTAAAACATTTTTTTAATAAGCAGTTACAAGAAATGGTGCAAAAAGGAATGAAAGGAAGCAGGTTGTTTCATTCTGACAATCTGCACATATAAAAACTATTAATATAGAACAGGTTACATTGCTAGATGTATGTAGGACCAGCACCACTTCCAAGTTGTGTGATGCAAAGAGAAGTTGAATTCTCAATTTCTATGTGCACTGTTAAATGCCTAAAATATTTGTACAGCTCAATTACAGCTTGTTATAGTTCTCTAATCCTGTATGTGGACCACAGTCCAGACTTTTAAAAGTGGCCTTCCAATGGTTGTAATACATGTGGGGTATATAAGGAGTCTGGTAATGGCACATTTTGAAATATATCCCCAGAAGGGATTCCATTTACTACAACCCTCTGTTGACTATCCTGTAAACAAAATCGGATCCATGCAACTATCTTTAAGTCCAATCCCAAAGTTTCCAGCTTTTTTAATAGTCTGTGATGTGGCACAGTGTCAAAAGCCTTACTAAAATCTAGATAAACTACAGGTGAAACGTGAAAAATTTGAATATTGTTCATTTATTTCAGTAATTCAACTTAAAAGGTGAAACTAATATATTATATAGACTCATTACATGCAAAGTGAGATATTTCAATCCTTTATTTGTATTCATTTTGATGATTATGGCTTACAGCTTATGAGAACCCCAAAAGCTCAATTTTACAAAATTAGAATATTACATGAAATAAAAAAAAAAGGTTTTTAACTACAGAAATGTCAGCCCTCTGAAAAGTATAATCATGCATATGTACTCAGTACTTGGTTTGGGCCTCATTTGCACCAATTACTGCCTCAATGCAGTGTGGCATGGATGCTATCAGCATTCTTCCACCAGACTTTGTTACCTTGGTTTCCAAATGAGATGCAAAATTTGCTCTCATCAGAAAAGAGGACTTTGGACCACTGAGCAACAGACCAGTTCTTTCTTTAGCCCAGGTAAGATGCTTCTTCTGACATTGTTTGTTGTTCAGGAGCGGCTTGACAAAAGGAATATGACATTTGAAGCCCATGTCCAGGATCCGTCTGGGTGTGGTGGCTCTTTATGCACTAACTCCAGCTTCAGTCCACTCCTTGTGCAGCTCCCTCACACTTTTGAATGGCCTTTTCCTGACAATCCTCTCCAGACTGCGGTCATCCCTGCTGCTTGTGCACCTTTTTCTTCCACACATTGCCCTTCCACTTAACTTTCTATTAATGTGCTTTGATACAGCACTTTGAGACACCTAATCACCTAATACACCCCACACATATTATAGTATGTGCCCTTCCAAGACCCTTAATATACCCCCACATATACTTTGTGCCATGTCAAGACCCTTATTATACTCCCCATGCAATACAGGTCTTTGAATAGCACACTATATAAAGAACAAGTGGGGCATATTATGGGTACATATAATAATAAATACGAGGTATAGTAAGGTCTGAGAATGACAAACTGTACACTGTACATAGTGTGACATTCCCAGATCCTAAAACACAATAATTTAGTATATGCCATTCCAAGACACCTTTAATACACCACATGTGCTTTTTACAGTGTGCCAGCTCTTGATGGCTAAAATACACCCCAGTCAACATCACTTACCTGGCAGACTGGCAGCGGCCGCTTGTCCTGGCAGTGTGGCTGTGACAGGCTGCAGACCTGTGGCACTGTGTGTGACTAATTTACGGCACTGGTCTCTTCTCTGTGCTGTGGCAATGGCCAGCAGCTTTGTTTTGGGCTTTTATGTTGCAGTGGCTTATATGACTACATGGAACTTTGCAGGAAATAAATGGCTGCTCTGTGAGTCAAATACCCAAGAATAGGAAGAGACAGGAGAATAATGACAAAATGCAGAGGATTAAACAAACTTTCCACTTACAGGTGCACAAACACGGGAAACTCCATGGGACAGAGTCAGGGAATCCATTTCATGTGTGCAGGAGATGGTTACTAGTATCTTAATCTCAACATGAATAATTGTAATCTGTAATACCCCACTCACACTGAGCCAAAAACCCAGGAAATTGCAGGAACAAGCCCTGACAACCCGGTCGAGGCTCAGTGTGAAAGGGTCTAACTCCCTCTACCTGGGTCTAGGTAGCCTCCAGTATGAAATGTGAGACCCGGGTTTTCTTTTTAAACAATTTTAGAAAGTGATTGGGAGGAATTAGGGAAATGTGTCAAAATTGATGACTCACACTAATTGCCAGGACAGACCCAGGTTCAAAAACCAGGGATATTGCCCAGTGTGAATGGTAAACATAAATTTAAAAGGAAAAGAAAAAAAAATCGTGTTTTTGCTGGGGCTGCGATGTGAAGTAGTATTATACCGCTTTCACATCTGCCGGGGAGGGACTTGTTTACTGTTTCAGGTCACCACAAAAAACCCTTCCTCGGTTTTTGGCGGCAATCTGAAAGAGGTATTAGCATGATTTAGGCCAAGTAGACATATAATAGTTATACTAAAGCATTAACAATGCGACACCTAGAAAAGATTGTATTAACAATCTGGTCCCAATCTGCATCACGATAACCCTGTACACTTTATTTCCCAGTGGATCTATTTATAAGTGTTTCCATAAATCTGTGCTGCAACAATATGCTTGTTTGTGAAAATTGAGTGTCTGTACGCACTTAAGATTTCTGCCGACATTATGCACATGTAGCTTAACAACAATCATATTTTAAACAGGCCCCAAAATACAGCTTCACAAAGGTAAAGCAGAATTAGCATTATAGGTTAGTTTCATTGTACAAGCCTCCAACAGTTGTTACTTTTATCTTCAGCAGATATTGTAACAGCTGGAGAATTCCTACTGGCTGCAAGCAACAATTGTTGCAACAGCCAAAGTAATTACCTGTCATTGTTTCAAAATGAGCAGGGAACAGAAGACTTAAGAAGTTTGATGTGTCACCTTGATGTTTGTGAATCTGTAGTTGCAGATTTAAGTAGTATTATACAGAAAATGTTAAAGATATGTAGGGACTACAATATGCCCGAACACTTGTAATACATATTTCAGACCAGAATAAAAATTGGTCTATAAAGCAGACAAAAACAGGCATAACTTTAAAATACTTCAAAATAATGTTACAATTCAACAATAAATGCAGCTAGAGCTAAGTACTGTAGTAGGCTGGATTACTGACTTAGTCACGGATTACGTCTGTCTAAATTACAGACACAAACCACGTGTTTACACTCTATTTGCTAAGCAAACTGTTTAACCGGCAACCTTGCGTTTCTCCCAGTAGTCATAGACTTGCTTTAAATGACATCTGAAATGTCCTTCAATGATAATATCCCACATCATAGTTGATTCGTATATAAAAAACACAGCATTAAAAGGTTTCTTTGTTCCTTACTAAACAAATTTAGCTCAGTTTGACAGTGTCTAAGGACTTCTCATTTGTCTTACCCAAAAGCCATCCAAAACTCAGATCTGTTTTGACTACTGCAAATTCTACTTATCTATTGGACATTTCACTTATCCATCTCTAACCCATTTTCATCTGTTTAAAATGCTGTAACAAACTCTTATTCTTTCTTTTCTCTCTGCAAATCCTAAACTGGTTCTTCATATCCTTTAGAATCCAGTTCATTTATTCAATCACACCAAAAACGCTCATATTTAGGCCATGAAGGAAAGAGTTTTAGGAGATAACCCATATATTTTTTTTTAACTATCTAAAGATTGTCTCTGTGACAAATAAAAAAAAAAACAATAAAAAAAAGAATGAAACAATCTTTTATATTTAGCCTTTACTGAAGGAGTACCCAAAAGCAACACTATACACCTTAAGGAAAATTGAAGCCATAATGAAGCCATGATGAAGACCATAGTAGTAGCTGAACAGCATATAGTCGCACATGGTTACAAAGTCTGCTTTAACTGATTGGCCCCTGAAATAAAGTCTGGTAATATGTTACACATATATAGCAGTATAACAACCTGAATACTAAATATAATGTAAACACCTTGGTTCATTATGAAATAATCAGAAAGGTCATTATACAAACTTTTAGAATAGGTAAAATAGGAGTTATTTTTACTAAAAATGATCAATTATTTAGAAAAAGCATGCTTTTTTGTGACAAAAATGTAACTGTGCCATCCATCCCCCATGTAGAAAGTAATCATGACATAGATTATTTATACTAAATTCCAAACATTTTTATAAAAATTACTGTTTCCATAGTAAAAGACACTATGGAGCAGTCCCTTCTACAACAATATTGTGGGATACTCACTCTATTTCACAGCATAGAATTTGTACTATCCATTTCAATCAGGGGCTAAATTGTGCAATGCAGTCTGTGCTTCACCCTGGGGCCCAGGATATTTTTGCACCTGTCCCATGCTTCCTTTTTTTTTTTGCCACTCTTCAAAAGAGATGAACAGCATTTGACAGATGTTTACCTGTAATCTACTATCCTGTACAGCTATCCAAGCAAAAATCATAAAAGTAAAAAAAAAAATACTGTTTAGAAATAAAAAGTTGTTGCATGTTTTAAGCTGGCCATACACTAGAGCAATTATCTGCCCCATCACCCAATTATCAGGTGATCTGGCAAATAATCGCTGTAGTCAATGGCCAGCATCAATTTTTCAAACATCAAATAAATGGACCAGAAACACTATGGTACAATTATTTGATCTATCAACATGCAATAGCTGCTGCTGTATATCTATGTACCATGCTGTTCTGACAGCTTTGATAGCTTCAAAGCTGTTAGAGTAGCATAGTACAAAGATCTGCAGCAGTGGCTATTGTGGGGAGTAGTAAAGACAGGTATAAGCCGATAATTGGGTGATTGGGCTGATAATCGCTCTTGTGTATGGCCAGCTTTAGAAGTGACAGTATGAAAATATAGAAATATTAGAAGTGAATGGACATTTAAAGCTTTTCAATTAAGTTGGAGATGTTATATTATGGCATACCCCTGTATACCCCCTTACTTCGAGCTCTGCTTCTGCGGACTGCCATTCAAAATCAGTGTACTTTATTTCAGTTGCTGTCTGCGTTGAAAATTGGATCTAATGTATAGTAAGGGGTAAATCTTTAACCAGACAAACCATGTTGCGACCTGTACAAATTAATAAAAAAAAAAAATGCACACTGGGATAATACTCATATTTAGCTTAAAGGAAACAAATACTGCCAAGTGTTTTTAGTGCAACTAAGAGAGTATATTTTTGTGCTGTTGCCATGTATAAAATGTTAACAGAATAATATTTATATATATTTTTTTTTTTTTTTTTAAAGCACAAGAGTCATTTTCACATTGAAAATGACGTGCTTATTACTTACACCATACCACGAGATGTTGTAAGCGTATGACGGAAGGGAAGGCACTTTTTCTGCTGCTGCGACTGTTTATATATATATTAGACTGATCCTTGTCTCTACTACTCCTTGCAATAACTGCTGCTGTATATCTATGTACTATAATATCAAAGCTGTCAGAGCAGCATAGTACTAGCCCTGGCCCCCCCTCTTCTGCTATGATTATCGGTCCCAGCAGGAGAGGTGTATGGTGCCGATAACGAGACATTTCCCTAGCGGGAAATCGTCCTGTTTATCAGCCCACCCCCTGCTGGGACCGATAACCGTCCTAGTGTATGCCCAACTATAGTGTCCTTGTCCATCAAGCTTTTCATAATTGCTACTTTAGAGACAAGAAAATGGCCAAAAAAATGTATTAGCAAAATGTGGCCAGAGTCTCATGTGGCCCTCAAGGCTGTCCTCTGCAACCCCCAGCTTTCTGAGTTTCTGTCAAACATGTTTACTTAAGCCTTTAATACTTAGTTAAGATATATGGTGCTATGATATTATATAGAGTGGTCTCTTCTTTAAATGATTTTAATTGCTTTGTGGGGTGGGGGAAACCACAAGATAACTTAGTGCAAAAATGGATATTATTCATGTAATCAGGTCATTAACAATTTTACTTTAGCTGTTTTTCAATACAAAGTTATACACTGACACAATATAAAGCACCCTCATGTTGTTTCTGCCGCTAAAACGAAGTTTTGCAGGAACTATAGGAACAAAGATTTGCTGGTGGCACGAAAGGGTTAAACACAACAACAAGTAGCGTTTGTTTAGCATAATCAAAGCTCAAAGTTCTTGTTCAGGGGAATTCCCCCCAGACCTTAGGACTCAGCTGTTAAAGCACAGACCAAAGGTTGTCTTTCAATTAGTCTAGAATAAGGGCAATAACATTACATTGTGATAAGACTTTAATTGCATTTTAGCCAGCTCTCCAGCTTGGAAGAGTGAAAAACACTTTTTATAAAAGGGCGTACTTGGGGGAGGGGGGGGGGGAGTGCAGATGATAGAGAGTGGGCATCGGTATGCACTAAGATCTATGGATCTTCGTTGGAATGGATGCAGATCTGTGCAGAGAACTTAATGAAGGGTTCAAGATATGCAAGTGCCTAAGAGGGGAGTTCACTTCCATCCCAGACCTCTGTGTGTACAGAGCATGCAAAGTGGTTTGGATCAGGTCCAAACTCACCAAAATCCTCAACCTACTTTTTAAAATTTCTCTGCCCTATATACAACTACTTTGCGGTCTGCTTTTCTTTCTGTTACACGATTAACACACACTTGGAACTTTTCCTTTCCATATAAATTTACCCTCAGTCCTGCTAATAATACTGCTGTGTGACTGCATCCCACAGACCACTGAGCACTGCTACCATACTACTGGCAATGGCTACCATACTACTGGCAATGGCTACCATACTACTGGCAATGGCTAATCCAAAAGCTTGCAGGCAGCCCCCCCCCCCTAGACTCACTTAGTCTGTCTGCTACCACCTAGTCTTGTTATAACGACTGTTAAAATTGTAGAGCGCTATGTAAAACCCTGTTTATAAATATTTATTGAAATAACGGTAGGTACATAGTAAAGCTGGGTACACACCTCTACATTCACACATAGACTGAGATGACTTACAATTTTCCTGATGAGTATACCAATTCACATTCACAATATAACAATTTACCAGCAGATCCGAGATCGTCATCTCTTCTAACCATCTGCTGAAACAATTGACTCTGTACATACTACATAGATATTTACCTATGCTGCACAAATGACTGCCAGAAAAAGTGGACAGAATCCTATGTACACACTACTAACATTAATCAGACATTGTAGCATCAGATATCCTGACGTTTATGAAGTTTGTAAAACCAAAATCAACAGATACAACTTGTTTTATCAAAACAAATTGTAATCTTGGGAGCAAATCACACCGTGTGTCAGGTGATAGTTTACGCCCACTTTAAAACTGAGCATATCTCAGGCAAATACGTGACTGAAGATAAAATATGGCCTTAGAGTTGCTAATACAAAATACAAGTGGGGCAGACCCTAAGAGAGTCAACTGAGGACACTGAATTTAAATAAAAGAAACATCAAAAGATTCCATAGCACAGTTAAACTATAATCCCTTATCTTTCCTCTTCATGCAGTGTAGTCTAAGTGGTGTGAAATATGTACATAACATAAATCAGCATGTCCTTAGAACATAGCACACACAAAATTATCAATGCTACCCAGTCATCTACTTGAGGGTCTGTAATGTCCATAACATGCATTGTTAATGGCTAACCATAAATTATCAAGGCATAAGAGTTCCAAAGGGATTGTCTTTTTAAGCAGCTTTTCCTGAAAACTGAAAATTGATGAAGTAATCAAATTACAATGGCCACAACTTAGATGGCTGAATGGGTATGTGAAGGAAGAAAAAACAGCTTTTGAGATTAGAGGGAAAACAGCAAGACTGAAGTCAGAGCAGTACAAAGCAGATAACCATGTTCAGTGCAATGTACTGCAAAATATGTGAAAGCCATTAAAAACAAACTGCTCGTGCCAATAAAACCCAGGAGTTAGCCTTTTTCAATCACTTTAAAGGGCCAGAAAGAGCTCTCCAAGCTTAATATACCAAACTATATTTGTTTACACTTTTTAAAAATATTTGATGACCAAAAGTGTTCTAACCAGTCAAATGTCATATTAGAATGGTTTAGAAATATGTGAGTTACAATCAGAGTATTAATTTGCCTTTATTTACTTCACTGATTAGTAAAGTTGACATCAAATTTAAGTTAAAAAAAAAGGAACAAAAATATATTTGTGATAATTTGGATGCTGGGCACCAGGACAGATTTTAAGCTCAAATTAACAGCTAAATAAGAGTATGAGATCACTGGGTCCAGATACTGTATGACAGACAGAAGGGGAATGGGTAACAAGTTTCAGCTGGAACTACACTTTCTACTAAGCCATACTATAGGTGTGCTTGGTAAGTACAGATCATTTTGCCCCCTGCTAGGCAGCTTTTAATAAACAAATACGGTAATGTTTAAACTTGACATTAACATATAATGTTATGTTTAGAATTCACAATATTCAGTACATGACATTTCTATAGCTAAAATGCCTGCTTCCCAGCAAGGACTATTTATAAACCAACATTTCTCTAAAATGAAGCACAAATATACAGTTTGCTATGTAAAATATGTACTGCCCAGAATACAAGCCAATGGGGGAAACTGGGATATTTATACCTTATAACCAAAGACACCACAACAGACTATTTACTGTTATAGTGTATAAGGTTTAGCTTATACTATAGCTTGTATGATCTGGTAAATAAGCACTGCTTAATTTAACATAAAAAATATTAAACCTTAACAATTTCATTTAGTACTTTATGACTCATTGCACAAACATCCATAATTTTTTTTGAGCATTCCAAAAACTCGTAAATCCACAGAATGGACCTATGTGTGTGTGATCCTAATGTCTGTGCGTGTGAGGGCAGTACACTCTCGCACGCAAGAAGTCAGAGCCCAACCTTTAATGTTACGCATCCATCTCTCATAAAATAGGGCAGGTGCGTAATGCAGAATCGTATATAGCCAAGCCCTGACTGTACAATTTACATCCCTCCCTCCATGCTTACATTAGGTCACACCCCCATTGTCAGAGGGCATCACTGCACAGAATGCAGCATAAACCATCCACTCAATCAAACATCAATGCGTTATAGTACTCTGCAATACGAATTCGATATGTGTAACTACCCTGTTTTTATTCATTCTGGATGCGGTCCCATGTCACAAACAAAAATAAGGAATGCATTTGTGCACTTATATTTATATAATTACTTTTTCAAATTAAAATACATTTTTACAAAATGTATGGTGACTTTTATAGTAGTCCTGTAAATAAAGTGATGACAAAATAATACAACATATCAATGGTTTTGAAAGGCAGGCCCTCACAGAGACTATAACTGTATATACTTAAATTCTGAAAATATACAAAGGACTATCCTGGGATAACAGTTATTGGCAGAAAATAATTGGGCAGAATACATGTAACAATCTGTCAATTAATCTTGCCAGCAATCATTTACACTTATTTACCAAGAAAAAGCAAGAACATTAATGCACATCCCAGATTTGAGAATTTAGGGGTAGATTTACTATACACTATACATAAGGTTTTGCAACCCAACGCTCAAGTTTTGGCTTTAATGAAATTGCTAACTTAAATGCACTTAGAATCAGTAGATTTGCAAACTTTGGGCCAGATTGTGGGTATTTGGTATGCATTCACAGTAGCAAGAAGTGATGAGCTATTTGTGAAGACCATCCAGAATGCATTGAGTGTGAACATAACTGCATCACAGCTGTGGAGGTGCAAGTAAATATGCTTAAAAGTGTCACACTAGTGTGGTTTGCAGCTCTTCAACTTGCATACTCTATCTTTTCTGGGCATGCACAATTCTAAGAAACCTATGGCCTCAATTTTTAGTTTAAATAAGCTTTTGTGTATTTTTATTTTAAATGAAAGAAAACAGATGGTTCCTAAACGTACTAATGGATCTTTTGTCAAAAGATAAACTGCAGACTGCAACAAGAAATCGTCAGGTTTAGAAATATACATTATGTGCTAGTCAAATGAACCAACACATAATAATGGGCTGGATCCAGACTTAAGTAAGTGCTTGAAATTAGTTACTCCTGGGCTAAACCATGTTGATTGCAGGGGGAGTCAAGGTAATTGTAGTCTTTGCATGCAGGGATATATCTTTGAATTGCTTACTGCACACAGATACTGACCAGCTTTACTATCACACTGTTATTTAGACTTGGGATAGGAAACATCACCTCTCAACTCTAATACTGTTTGCAACAGATGAAATATAACTCCCCTGCAATCAACATGGTTTAGCCCAGGAGAAACTAATTTCAAGAACTTACTTAAGTCTGGATCCAGCTCAATGTGCTAGTAAAGATACAGTAAATGGGTCGGATGCAGACCTACGTTCCCTTTACGTTTCAACGCGTAGTGTATTTACGCTATCGTAATTTCTATGCACTCCCCCTGCTCGTACGTACTTTTGCCGTTTTACGCTTTCCAAACCCTACCATAGCTTTTCAAAGCGTAACTCCTGTTGGCCATAATGGCTGCATGTACTTATGTGCCTAAGCCCACCCATACTGTATGATTGAAATGCCCCCCCCCTACTTTCAAAGCGTAATTACAGGTGTCGTATGGCTGTCGCGCCCCTTCGTTCGTAGTTACGCTCTTGATACTAGGATGGGACGTGCGTACAGAGTTACATGCCGTAACATTTGCTGCGCGCATGCGCAGTACCTGCAAAATATAATTTTTACGACTCTGGCTATCGTAAATACGCTAGCGGACGTAGCTCAGGATCTGGCCCAATGTCTGTAATATTTATTGTTGCATCCATCTTTTGACAAATATTTATTATAACTACTGGTCGCATACTGTATATGGCTACTCGTATTACCAAATTATTAGCCTAGCTGCTCATGATATTTTTTTTTTTTGCAGACAACATGCATTCAGAATTGTTAAACCATAGCAAAGACAGAGGCTTATGTGTGAATTGGGGTGTTGGACTAGAGCTGAAACCGCCCCCCCCCCCCACTCACCCAGAGCTGAAACCCCCCCCCCCCCCAATCTGCACAAGGAGCATTCAGAGACTGACAACTTGAGACAGCACTAAGCACTCAGACCTATGGGCCCTTTAGCAGATGTACCCTGTGCTCTCACAGTAGTTACGCCATCACCACAACCCATGGCTAAATTTTGAAGCAATATGGTCATTTTGTCACCACTCTGCAAAACCCTACTAAACACAACACAAACATAGATACTACAAAATGATGAGAAAATAGCCCATACTAAGATAACTCATATAAACTGGAAGGTAGTTTACTGGCTGCCTTATTTCACATAATCATTTCTCTACAACCATTGACAAGTTGGTAAATTACAAAGTAGGACCTAGGAGTATCATGCCACTAAATGTAGGCTTGTTCAGAAAATATAAAGGGATCTCATCTCAGATCAGCTGAGACAGTTAGCTCCATCCAGTGCTGCTGCTGTCTCGTCCTTTGTTCCTCTTGTGTAATCATTGGAGCCTTTATAGCAGCAGCTGCTTCCATCACGTCTGCCAACATGAAGACAAGTGCCCTGGCTTTGAGTCCAACACAAAGCAAAATGGCAAAAAAAATTAATTGGATACAAAGATACTCTAATTTGGCAGATCCCCACAATGTGACAACACATAACTAAGACAAAAACTCTTCTTTGGAACTTGAAGAGAAAGGAGGCTTATTAATGATCACTTCCATGCTCTAACCCAGTGTTTCTAAACCTCGGTCCTCAGGACCCCCTAACAGTCCATATTTTCTAAAAAGAATCAAGTGATATAATGAGCAGCACCTGTGGAGCTTTTAAAATGTGTCAGCTAGTAATGAAAACACCTGTGCTCCAGCAGTGACACCTGGTAAACATGCACTGTTAGGGGGTCCTGAGGACTGAGGTTGAGAAACACTGCTCTAACCAAATATAAAGGTATTGTCCTCAAGTGTACAGTTATAGACCAGTTTATACTTGCAGTAAACATCGTAAAGGTCAACCGGAAACACTTCAGGGGCCACATATGAGGCCCTCCAACCACTTAAAGTGCTACACATTAATTTTACCTTGAGTAAAGGGTTTAAATAACACTTAAAAGAAACAAACAAACAATTGGAAGCTGCTAGGGCTAGCTGAGGCCCAAAGCCCACTCTTAATAATTAGGGACCGGATCCAGGCTTCGTAAGGTTATGCCACTTACGCACGCATGCGCCCTCCAGATGTTACACTAGTGTAGCAAGCATCGTACGGAACCAAGTTAAAGTTAGCGGGGGAAGCATGCTAATTGTACATCGTGGAATGGGTATCCCACACTTGTGCAAATCAGCAGTCATATGGACCACTGATCCGCACGCTTTACTTAAGGCAGGCATAAAGCCCGCACGAGAGAGAAGAGTGACAAGGGGCGTTCACTCCCCTCTCTCCGTCAGACGGACAGACTCCTGCACATATGGAAAGTGTGTTGGTGTCTGGATCCGGTCCAAGTTCTTTAGGGCTTGAATAGATATATAAATGGCCTATAGATAGAAACATGCTAGAATTTATTACAAAAACTGGAGAAGTTTGAAACGTATACAACCCAGTGCTAGAAATGACAGAAATATTGCCTAAAATGTACTATCATAATACATTAAGTGTACCCAAAACCTAGACTGTGTGCAAATAAATACTATATAATGCAAAATATTAAGTATTATCTAAGTCCCTCTACTGAAACTGTTCACCTTGCATGACTAATGTGTCTGTATATTCCTCAGTACATATGAGGTCTTTTTACTAAGACTCTATAAAAAAAAAAGGGAAATGTCACTCAATCAACCTCTAACTACGATTTATATATATATAATCGTATACTATACAATTTATATTATATATACTTCTAGATAAGAATAACTCTGATTGGTTCCCAAAGCTACAGCTCCACTAGCCCTACTAATAATAAGTATATATTTATCTACTAGTTAAAGTTTTTAAATGTGTTATACTACAATCTCAAGTATGAAATAATCTTCCTCATTCTTCTGCAAGCTTGCAAGATAAAGAAGTATGGATTAAAAGATGTAGAATGTTAATTTACAGTTATGTTCATTTTATATTTGCATCTTTGTATTATTACTGCATGTTAAAAATTGCAGTCAACAAACGCAACAACGTAATGGAAAATGTAAACTGTCAGGTCTTATTTACCACTGGTGCTAAGCCATTTAATGACAATCAATTTCTTTAACACAGGTCAAGGGCTATATAGCGCCTTAACACAGCTTATTAATAAAGCATTTCCTGTGGTAGAGCATTCAGACAAAAAAAAATTAAATGAAATACATAGACACCTATTGGAAATATTCTTTATAAAGGGCATATTTAGCAGGGCAGTAAATGAACAATTAAATTTGAATGTAATATCACTGCCTTCTATCGATCTTATGTCTGCAATTCACCACAAATGTCATGGACCTTTTCAGAGAAAGAATTGCAGTACCTGCAATTTGCATTTGTATTATCAGCTTGTCACCGAAGACATTGCAAGTAAGAAACACATAACTATCTTAATAAAATAAAATGATATGTCATAGTCCCGGACAGTCTAACGACAAACTACATATTATGATCATTATTGGTGTGCACAGCACAGGTTTAACGCAAAGATATTGTCTAAAGATTGTCTAAAATAAAAAACATGATGTGCTTATTAAATGAATTTATAGACGAAATCAGTTCACTTAAAAGTTGTGAAACAATAAAACCCCATTAATGATTATCATGTGCCAAGGGACAAAGATTAATGTGCTTTTCACAACTTTTGATTACATTTTACTAAAACAAAAGCAATTTCATTTATAGCAATAAAAAAATATCTTTTTAGCAAAAGATTAAGATTTTTTTTTTTAATACGCAAAAACTTCAAGGATATGTGACACACTTATCACATATTTAAATGTAATAATGTTAGAAATCTGAAGGCACATAGATGAGCAGAGGAAATTGTGTTTCACCTGGAAATATAAGCAACGGTAATTTTCTACCCATGGGAGACCGACATTTGTGGATCTATATGGTACAACCCAGTAGTGTAAAGGGAAGAAGGGGAACCCATAGGAGGAGTGTAGTACAACAGAATACCACACATGTGACCTGATTAGACCCCCTCTATGGCGTCATAGGTAGTACCCACGTGATGTCATAGTACTCACCTCCAAAGAGGTGCGGGGAGAGGTGAGAGGGCAGCGATCCGATCAGTAGTCTGGAGCCTCCTCCGCCGGGTGCCCGCTCTCTACTCCCTTCCTCCGGTGTGCTACTGCCAGAATCCCTGGCTGCTCCCGGAATATTCAGTCCGACATGACTGAGCTGGGCCTGGCTGCGAATCCCCCCTACAGACCGGCTCCGAGACCCCAAAGCTGGCGGCGTGTGCTCTGATCCCCCGCTTCCACTTCCAGCCGCCCCCGAGTGTCCACCATGGTTGTACGGGTACCTAGCCAAGGGGGAGGAGGAGGAGGCAGCCACCCCACCTGGGCCCCTTATGGGTCCCCGGCCCGTGCTGGAAGGTATGTCCGAACCTGAGTACGCCCGTGTCCGACCATCCGAGGCCGGACTGCTGCTCTGCCGTCCACCCATCCCCAGCACACACCCGGCCGGGTCACCTCGCATCCACCAGGGTCTGTATTGTGTGTCTAGAGTCTGAGGATACAAATGACAGAAGTGCTTTCCAGTCACCTCCTTTACAGAGTGTTACACAAGTACACGTCTCCACTACATTGTGTAAACAATGCCGTACACAGCAGCCTGTATACCTCCAGCGCGATCCAGCGTCCTCCTGGGTTACCTATAGCAGCATCTCGGGTGTGTGCCCAGAACAACTCCACGCGCGACCCACGCACTGTAAATCCATGCTATAGTCGGGGACATAAGCGTGTCCTGGGTTCACAGCTGGCTGTATGCCGCCCGCTCCTTTACATCCACATGCATCGGGGAACTCAGAAACTTTCCGCAGCCCAAGGTATACATGGCGGCGTCACGGTGCCCGTGTGTTAAGCCGGGTACACAGCGTGTGTGCCATCATGTGGAGATGCCGCTGTCTCCTTCCTGTCAGTGTGGAAATGTAGTCAGACGGCTGCTCTCTGTTGTTATTCTCCAGTCACTTCCACTGCTCCCGGCGCTTTCTCCTCCCTCCTGTCACCCCACTCTCCACCCTCCAGACGCCGCCTCATGCTTCACCTTTCTGTGTTTACTATCTTCACTCTCCTCTGTGTCTCCTTCACTCTCTCAATGGCTTTTCCATTCATTTCCGAAGCTATCCCCTCCTCTTGTTGTCTCACCATACATGTTAATGCTACACACACTGCTAGTTCCCATAATTCACACATGAAAAAGATAATCATATTATCCTCCCATTATCTGATATATATGTTCCATTTTTACATGTTTTATTACAATAATTTTTTTTTTTTTTTCATTTTCTTTTTAAGCCTTTTCAGTCACTTTAGCAAATTTTTTATACAGAATTAAACCCATGATGTAAGGAAAATGTAAAGAGAAAATAAAGGCATAATTTACAATGAAGTTGAATTTATAGCTAAAAGAGAAATTCACAGTATGGATTCAGGTTAAATTATTTTCCACTCTAGTTCCCTAAATGCTTATTGCACTTAAATACTGACCAGTTTACTTTTAATGTGTTATTTACTCTGGGCTTGAAAACATCTCAGCCCGGATTCAGAGCTCCTCTATACCTTTTTTTAGGTGCAAGTGTAGACCGGAGCCAGATCCGTAACTAGATATTTTAGCACCAGGAGCGGAAAGGAAAAATGGTGCCCCCTGACCCTGAATTCCAAGGCAATTTAACCATAAATGTTAACTTACTGGTGCCCCCTTAAGATTTGCGCCCTTTTACATGCATGTTCCATGTTAAAGATTTAAGATTAATGAGCACCCATCACTTTACAAAATGGTTTAGCCGAGCTGTAACACTTGCACCAGTTTTACCCTTACTCCCAAACTCTGAATCCAGGCCCTCAACTATAATACTGTGTGCAGTAGGTGAAATTTACTTTCCTTGCAATCCAGCATGGTTTTGTCTAGGTATGATTTCCTCCAGTGTCACTGTTGCTAACGGCCCTAATTCAATAGGGCTGTTCTCTCCCAGCCAGTTTCGAACTGGCTGGGATATCGATTGCTTATGCCTCGATGAGGCATAGTAATGGATTCCCGGAGCTCCGATAGGTAAGAGGGGAAAAACTACCCCTACTGTTTCCCTAATTCTAACCTTAACCATTCCCTTCCATTATCCTGACCCTAACCCTCCCTTCCCCGCAGCCTGACCCTAACCCTTCCTTCTCAAAAGGTTACTCACTCACTTCTCCGGAGCTGTCAGCAGTGGGTCCTTCGAAAACGAATGGGTGAGTATGGCGATCGGCTTACTCACCCATTCATAAAAAATATTCTAAAAAGGCTGCATAGTCAAAATAGAGACAGCCGAAAAGGAACTTCGCTAGTATGTAATAGGAAAGTGAGAACTAGAATCTCATTGGTTGCTATGGGCAACATCTAACTTACATTACATGTTCAATTTCTTACTTCTGTACTATTTCTCTATAAAGTGTTTACATCAAATAACAAACTCATAGCATCTCCTATAGGGGTCTATTTACAAACTTCATTTTCATATGAAAATGGGCATTATTGCATGAAAATTAAGGTTTTAATATTTACAAACCATGGATTGCCATGGAAAATAGTAGTTTCCATGACAATCCATTTAAACATCGAGTCTCTCCACCAGCCCGTTCTTTCAGAGTGGGCCGGCGGTTCATAGTATTTATGAAATGTGGGAGCGGAGTTTTACTTATTTAGAGAATATTTATTCAGGCTGGTGATTTCCACATATTACCCCATTTTCCTCCCCTAATAGCTGTTATTAGGGGGGAAGAAAAGGGAGGCATGTGTGGGGAGACTGCTGGGATAAACCAAGTGTGAAATTTAAAAAAACAAAATGTTTTGTGTTTTTTAAATTATATTTTTATGAAAAAAAAATTATACATTTAAAATAGTAATTACAATAAAGAAAAAAGAAAAACTTACCTGTCCAGGAGACCCTTCCGACTGAAGATTTCAGAGTCCCGATATGAAGCCACTGAGCATGCGCAGTGTTTTTCCCGCATGGGAGTCTCTGCGCATATGCAGAACTTCATTTATACTAAGAGATTGATCCCGCAATGAGCCCAGAGATCATCGCAGGAGGGGTGAGTATTAGTAAATTTAATGAATGAAGCTGCCAGGCTCGCTGCAAGTTTGGAACAGCTTCATTCATTTTGAAAACATTAAGGTAAGTAAATAGACCCCATAGTATTTTTTGTATACTTTACATCTATTTCCTCATCCTCTCCTGGCAGCATAGGACCCCTAGATATTTCACTTGGGCAGAAGCCAGTGTAGGAAGAAAAAGAAGACACCCCGGAAGTATAGGTACCCTCCTCCTTATCATGTCTGTGTCTTTTTTATTTCCTGCAAAAGGTGATAAGATAGCAGGAAGGTCTTTTTTATGTTTTTAGATTTTGGCTTACCATGCTGCATTGCAGGCGCGTCCTGTGCTCTCTGGTTCGCTTCCAGAAGGCGGTGGGAGAGGTGGTGCTGACCGGCCTCAGTGTTTCTGGTCCCACTCCTGCCTGCTCTCTCTAGGGAAAGCGGTGGCGTTTTCAGCA
Organism: Limnodynastes dumerilii; assembly: GCA_011038615.1. Classification (NCBI taxonomy): domain Eukaryota; kingdom Metazoa; phylum Chordata; class Amphibia; order Anura; family Limnodynastidae; genus Limnodynastes; species Limnodynastes dumerilii. The sequence continues at coordinate 206,904 of WWET01002293.1, forward strand.
GCTTTAATTATGGGGTGCCGGAAGTGATGTCTTGTTACTTTTGGCCACAAGAGCAGCATGCGGCATGGGAGCCGCCATTTTACCGGAGCCCATTAGTTTTAATGGGCGATAAAGTTCCCGCCAGATGGAGTATTTAAACGTCAGCTGAGAAGGCATTTCTGACGTTTTTCACCTCAGTGAATGCAGCATGCTATACCTATGGAAGGATCATTTCCCATGGAGAAGAAAAACGTGGTCAGACCAGGAGGTCAGGGTAAGCCATGGTAGTTGTTAGAGGTAGCTAGTAAGTGGGTTGATAGTTAGGTTAGGTAGATTTATTATATATTCATTATTATTGTAGGTCTGAAGCCAGTAACGACAAGATTTCTGTGTCATCTAAGGAGAAACATAAGAAGTATAACATGTACAGAAACTCAGCAACTGCAATCATCCGCACAGATGGGGGAATTTATTCAACTAGTTAAATCAGCATTATCTGATACGTTTATTACTAAAGATGATCTATTGAAAATGGCTCTTAAAAGGCCCAGACCTTCGGTATCCGATATATCAGAAGGATCAGGTCTGGAGGAAGGAGCTTATGGGCCGGAAGATTTACCAATGTCAGATGTGGAGTAGGTAACTTCTAAGGAAAGTAATATCAGTCCGGTATTGGTAGAAATTTTGCATAAACTCATAGAAAATACTTTAAATATTCAAGAGGCTAAGGAGGACCTTATATTTAAGGAACATAGGAAGAAGATTAGTACATTTCCTATGTCTCAAACTGTCAAGAACCTAATTACTGAGGAATGGAAATATCCAGATAGGAAAATAATATCAATGAATAAACTCATGTATTTATCCATTTTCTGCAGAGGATTTCCACCATTGGGAAGAACTGCCCATGGTGGATGCGGTCATATTTAGAATCTCCAAAGGAACCACATTACCCTTAGAGGACGCCAACGTCTTCAAGGAGTGTATGGAAAGAAAGATGGAGGTAAATTTAAAAAAGAGCATTCCATGTTGGGCGCCTTATAAAGACCTGCCATAGCCTTGTCCATAACATTTCGTGTCCTCAGGGTATGGGGAACAGAATTAGAAAATAATCTTTTGGACGGGGTCAAACGTAGTGACCTGTTGAAAACAGTTCAAGATATACAGTTAGGAATTGAATTCATTTGTGAGCATCTATGGATTCAGTAAAGTTAGCCACTAGGGCTGTTGACAAAGCTACAGCCACCAGGAGGGCGCTCTAGCTTAAACCATGGCTGCAGGGCCGGATTATCCACAAGGCAACCTAGGCACCTGCTTAGGGCCTGGCGAGCCCCAGGGGCCTAGGATCTTACACTGTTAAGCACCCTTATCAAACAAGAGCTGTCATTTCCAACATGCAGGATCCCTTGGGGGGCCCCAAACTGGCATCCTGCTTAGGGCCCCATGAGTTTTAAATCAATTTCTGCATGGCTGGCTGCTGTCAACTTCAAAGCAAGATTGTTAGCTCTTCCTTTCTCAGGAGAATATTTGTTTGGTGCTAGATTGGATGACATTATTTCTAAGATGTCAGGAGGTAAGTCAAATTGACTACCTCAAGAAGGGTAAATAAAAGGACATTCACGTCTAAAAACTTCATAGCTCCATCTCCATTGGAAATGAGGGAGGCCAGATTATATAGACCAGGGTCCAGATTTACTAAGATGGGGGTTTTGAAAGAGTGGAGAGGTTGATATGGGCAAACTCTCTACTCTTTCAAAACCCACAGCTTAGTAAATCTGGACCCAGGACGGTCATATATGAGAAGGTTCCAAACTGAAATATCTCACCCGAATTTTTGCCCCTTCTGAGGAAGGGATAGTAGGGGTTTTCGTCCCGCAATAAAATGACGTCAGGACTTTAGATGCAACCCCACAACTGGCAGTGGGAGGAAGGTTGCCAGTGGACTTTGTCAATTTCAGACTGGCTCCGTACATCGTGACCAACGGATTCCATCTAAAAATCAGAACAAAACATCCAAGAGAATTTTTTATAAGATCCCCGTCACCTCAAGATCTAGAGGAGGTGGAAGCATTGCAAGAAGTTTAAGAAATCTTCTACTCCAAAAGGTAATTTCTTATGTTCCTC
>WWET01002293.1:253643-265175 GCA_011038615.1 Limnodynastes dumerilii
AGCCTGCAATCCTAGTCTGCAATTCAAGTTTGCAATCCAAGCCTGCAATCCAAGTTTGCAATCCAAGCCTGCAATCCAAGCCTGCAATTCAAGTTTGCAATCCAAGCCTGCAATCCCAGTCTGCAATCCTAGTCTGCAATCCTAGTCCGCAATTCAAGCCTGCAATCCAAGTCTGCAATCCAAGCCTGCAATCCAAGGCTGCATTCCAGCCCTGCAATCCAGCCCTGCAATCCAGCCCTGCATTCCAGCCCTGCATTCCAGCCCTGCATTCCAGCCCTGCAATCCAGCCCTGCAATCCAGCCCTGCAATCCAATCCTGCACTCCAGTCCTGAATTCCAGTCTGTAATCCGGTCCTGTACTCCTGCCTGACTCCAGACCCGTTTATCTGCCTGAGTCCAGTCTGTGGTCCTGCTGTCTGGCCCAAGTGTACATCACTGACACCTTCTATGCGCAAACACTACCTAAGAGCACCCTGCTTCGTCTTCGAGACCCCGACTCCGCCCCCTGACCCGCCCGCCAGTGGTTCCCACAGTCCTCAGGCCGTGATAAGTCTGTACGTCCGTTAGTGGACATATGGTGTTACGTTTGAAAAAGTTAAGGTAGGGTTTGGGTGGCGTATCTTGTCAAAATATGTCCGTGCAAGGGGTGTGCTGAGGGGAATGTAGCGAACTTACGTGCACGAAAATACGCTCCGCGAATAAACGTACGGCACACGTAGTTCTGGATCTACCCCAATGTCTGTAAGGTATGTGTCCCTAAGATATATAGTCTGTATTGTGTTGCAGTTTTTAGGATGAATTGGGAATTGTATAGTGGAGACTAGGATGCTGCCTGTATTGTATAGTAGTGGCTATGGTTTTTTTTTTTTATTGTGGTTACAGGATTGTGTTTTATGATGCTTACATGGGACCTGATTCACAGTTAATAAAATGCTACTTTTTAGGTGTGTATATTTAGGAATGGATATAATGCGCATGCGTAGTAAATTATTATATGCAATCTACGTTGGACTTAGGAACGGGACTGCTGTGAATCACCACTACGAACCTATTGCTGCAAAGTTCGCAGTAACTTAAGAAGGAGGGTGTGCTGGGAAAACTTAAGAACGCACATAAGAAGATTGGGTGGAGGGAGGCATTTAATGATCGCATCTGGGAGTGAATAGCCAAAACCATTATTATAGGTAGAAGAGTGAACCAAACCAAAGAGGTGAGTGAACATATTGTTATATCTATCTAGGAGATAAAAGTGGGAACAGGAGGAGGCTAGCAATATAAAATGGGTCACATAAAAGTGGGCATCATAGGAGGCTGGGCACATAAAAGAGAGCACAAGATGTGGCTGGGCATATAATAAGAGGCACAAGAGCTGGTTGGGCACATAAAAGGGGGCACAAGAGGAGGCTAGCAATACAAAATGGGGCACATAAAAGGGAGCATCAGAAGAGGCCGGGCACATAAAAGGGGGCACAGGAGGAGGCGAAAAAAATTGAGTGTGATGGGCCCCAAGATTTCTGTTGCTGGCCCTGGTCACGGTTGAAAACAAACCTGGACCTTTCACATTGCCACCCTTCCCAGGTTGGACCCGGGAAAAACCCTTCTTTTTTCCTGGGTCGAAATCCTGAGTCTTTCGACTCGGATCCACCGGAAGTACCACTTTCACATCACCACCAAATACCCAAGATTTTGCCGAGACCCGGGTTTGTTGCGAAAATCCTAGGTATTTAGTGGTGATGTGAAATGGGTATCAGTCTCTCACTGCCTGGGAGGCCTATTGAGAATACTGCTATGGGTCAGTACATTTATACTTTTCCTTAAATAGGACATTAGGTCCCTCCACTTTAGATAGGGGTTATGATGCTGTATTAGTTAGAGCTGGACATAACAGGATTTATTTTTTTGTTGTTCATTTTCTTACTGACAAATAAAGCTAGCTATGTATTTGTACATAGGCACGGGGATTCCTTTCTTTTTTGTGAGAAATATTGTTTCTTTCAAAAGAAATTCTGTATTTTTCTCTTCAAAACAGTTATCATGGTAACTGACAGTTGTAAACTCGCAAGCTGAATATTTTGTACCTAATGGAATGGGTCATGTTGGCGCCAGGTCCCTCAAGATGCATCCACCTTTGCTGCTAAAATTCCTCTCTGTGAAGTATGAAGATGTTTATTGTACAACTCAATGTTTATTAAGGAGTAACACTAGTTTATAGGAATAGATCTTTGGTGGAATTGTTGATTTCAGTAAATGAAAAGTCATTAACAGAATGTGGTTTATACCAACATAATACAGTAAAAGAACTGCTTGTTCCTCTAAGTGCTTCCATCTGTGTGAGACTACACACAAAACTATATTTGGATCACACATGTATGTTATTGTTCTTGTTAATCTTAGTCAATTATCCAAGTTCACATAAAGGTGCAAAGAAACACATGCAGTGAATGCTTTCTTTTCATTTTTGTTAATGCCATCTGTGCTGATTTCAAAGCTTTTATATACTTTTCAATAAGAGAAGTTAGTTTAGAAATACAAAAGCGAATTTACACTGTAAATGGAAATAAAATAAGCTATTTTTGTGCTTGGTAGTGACATACCAGTCTGTATTCAAGATATAATGTTCTATGTGGGGATAGAGAGAAAGAGAGTGAACAAGGCCATGGGCAAACATGACTGGCATGCATGAGTACTTAGGTCAGTATGTTTGATGGTGGCTGGTAGACTTCAGACATTCATAAAGAATTCCTTGCTTTCCTTGCTGTGCTCATGAAGGGGTAGCTGCATGCTCTTAACAGTAGTGCACACAACTTTACCCATATACTTAAATGGAAAGAAAGGGACTGAAGAATGTTCTAGCACTTTGTTCGCTGATAGCTACTTCCATTGCATACTGATCATGCAGACTACAAATCTTGTGCTTGCCCCTGAGAGCATAGCACTAATTGACTTAATATAAAATTTAAACTGTGTCAAATTTCTATTATTTCATCCACATTTTTCCAAACATCTGTTAGAAAGCCAATTTAAGTTTCTTCTTTAGGACCATTTTTTTCACTCTGGGAAAAGGCTACATGGATTAACATGACAATAGTGATGCATACATATCAAGCTGCAAATGTTGACAATCCAAGGGATACTTTTACCTTTTTAAGAAAAAAGTAATATTTTTACTTTGCCATTTTCTACTTTATTTTACTTTACTCTACATTACATTTTTACTTAACAGTTGTCCCAACTTTTAATTTAATTTAAACTGTGTCAAATTTCTGTTATTTCATCCACATTTTTCCAAACATCTGTTAGAAAGCCAATTTCAGTTTCTTCTTTAGGACCATTGTTTTCACTCTGGGAAAAGGCTACATGGATTAATATGACAATAGTGATGCATACATATCAAGCTGCAAATGTTTTTGCCATTTTCTACTTTACTCTACATTACATTTTTACTTAACAGTTGCCCCAACTTTTAAGCCAATTGAAGTTTTGTCACATGTAACACAGTACTGCATTCTTTTCTGCGTATTCAGCCTCAAGGGGTCAGATCCATTGTTTTTGCACAGCGGAAGCACAAATGCTATAGAAAATGCATGTGCCTTACACAGAGTTCCGACAGTAGCAACTCTGGATAGGTAAACTGAAAATGAACAGGCTTTTAAAAGGTTCAAACGGATGTGTATAGGAAAGCAGGTTGAGATGTATTGCAGCAGCCTATGGAAATTTACACGTTTCAAAGTATCTTTTACATAATTCATTTACATTTGTACAATTTATGTTTTATATTTATTATAATAATCAATTTAAACATATATGATATAAAATATTTTTTTTAAACATAAAAACCTTAAAAATTATGATCTAGATTAAAAAAAAAAATGCCTGAGAAAAATGAGTCACTATATAGTTTAGTATATGTAGAGTATGTTTTAAAACATGTTTTATTCTTTAATTTGACAGATTTATTATTTGTTAGATGTTTAGGGCTGTGTTCTTAATAGGAGGAGGAGATGCAGCTACACTAAACCAACCACTTTCTTATTTTAATATAGCGGACACCCAGTTCCACTAGTGCAGAGCATATGTAAGCGAATACATGTGCATCAGCCACTTTGGGCCTGATTTAGACTTAACTAAGTGCAGAATCTCTGTGCGTATTTTTACGAGCAGATGCCCAGAACTCAAACATAAGCACAGAAACCATGGCTGACTGATTCACAGGCACGGACGGCTAGAATGAGTAGCTAGATAAGCAAGACTTTTAATGCAATTGAGCTGCACACGGGCTACTAATGTACAGTATGGGCATTCCTCTTAAGTTAGCACTGATGCACAAGTGTGAGTGCCTTGCAAAAGTATACATATGCACGGAAAAAGATAAGGTAGCCCTTTTAAGCACTCTTAAATTGATTTACATATAATTTGGTGCTAGCTTATGCATCTTGTATATATGTTTTAGTGACATTAGACCTCTAACACTATAGAAAATATTTCTTTACTCCATTAAGGTAAATATTTGTAATTACATTTTTTTTTATAAATTAAACTTAAAAATAATGCATTATGTAAAAAGTTGATTGCAATGGATGCAAAAATGTTAGAAAAATAACAAAAATATTATAAATAAAAAAAAGTTAAAAAATATATTAGCAGCAATTAGCATACATTACACAGATAAGTGTGTAATTATGTTGCTCCAAGGCACCTATTGAGGGTTAAACTTACAATGTGGCATTGTTAAATTAGCAAAAAAACTATCGCTAAATTCATTTAATATACAGATAATAGTGTAGAGTTTAATGCAAAGTCGTTTTGAGTTGTTAATCAATATTTACCTTTAGTTGCAGTTAAGTGAATGCTCATTAACTTTAAGCATGTAGATGGCCTTTGTTTGATTCACAATAAGGAAACACATCCGCACTTATATCCACGCACCTAGAGAACCGTACATACGCGGTTGTCCTGAGACTGGGGGTGTGCTTCAATTCATTTTGTAGCGTCTCTGAATTGCTCTTACGGATCTCATCCGTGCTTATATTTAGGTATGACCTCAATTTTGCGCAGACTATACTCTTAAGTCTGAATCAGGTCCTTTGGCACCAAACACCTCTCCTACTAGGACTGATAATCCTAGCAGAAGATGGAGGCACTTAAAGAATAGGAAACCATTCAGTAAGCTGAATGGCACCCTTTAATTATTGGGCACTAAAAGACCAACTATCAGACCTGCATCCAGTTCTCTGTTCTTTGGAGAACCTAAGCTTAACAGTACTTAAATGATAACAGAAAAATCTATTCATATTTCTTATTATTGTCATTAGAAATATTTTTTAGAAGGAGAGAGAGAAAGAGAGAGAGAGGACGAGGAGGGGTGTGCAGGAAACAAAAAAACAAAAGGAATCTGCTGCAGATTGTAGTAAGAGTGTGGAATTATTATTCTGTAATTACTATACTGCGTGGAATTATTATTCTGTAATTACTATACTGCGTGGAATTAATCTGCTGCAGATTGTAGTAAGAGCATGGAATTATTATTCTGTAATTACTATACTGCATGCAATTAATCTGCTGCAAATTGTAGTAAGAGCGTGGAATTACTATACTGCGTGGAATTAATCTGCTGCAAATTGTAGTAAGAGTGTGGAATTACTATACTGCGTGGAATTAATGTGCTGCAGATTGTAGTAAGAGCGTGGAATTACTATACTGCGTGGAATTAATCTGCTGCAAATTGTAGTAAGAGTGTGGAATTACTATACTGCGTGGAATTAATGTGCTGCAGATTGTAGTAAGAGTGTGGAATTACTATACTGCGTGGAAGTAATGTGCTGCAGATTGTAGTAAGAGCGTGGAATTACTATACTGCAATTATACTGTAATTAATAAAAACAGAATGGAAGTTGCTCAATCAATTTATAGGTATATGTTAAACAGGTGCGTGAAAGGCAGGGGTTAATCTGCTTGCCACAGAAACAAAATGAAAAAAATAGCCCCCGCACACTGCCATAAACCAGTAACAAACTCTACTGTTCTATCTGAAAAATAAAACACAGAAATGTTTGTTACACATATTTGATCAAATATGGGATAAGCCACCAGCCACCGTCAAGGCCTTTCTGTATATGGTAATTCTGTAATTAATATACTGCATGGAACTAATCTTCTGCAGATTGTAGTAAGAGCGTGGAATTAATATACAACCAAGAAATGTCATGAAAATAAAATAAGTGATGAATAATATGTGATCTATCAGAAATGGATAGTATTTCCTCAATTCTTTGAGGTGCTGTATTCACACCTAACTCACCCCCACAACCTACCCCGGTTTTAGGATCCTTATGGAACTTAAGATGGCCATAGGGCTTCCTTAACTGTGCGTATTTTCGTAATATGCACAGAAAATGGCTCTCCCCGGCTAATCTACATTCTTCCCCCCACCCACTTCTTCCTAAATCCTCCCCGAGGCTGCCTTGGCACACCTCCTTATACCTAACCTACTATGTGTGGTCTTTAAAAACCGCACCTACAAACCTAGATTGTACATAGATCGCGTAAATGACCTACTAAGCATGCGTAGTAAGTAATTTCTTAAAGGACTGCACTTAAGAAGCCTGTTCCAGTGGCAAACGCAGGATTTTGAAAGGGGGGTTTCCACTATGTGGAATACATGTGGGGTATATTAGCATATCTGCCAACATTTTGGAGCCCGAAAACGGGACAAATAAGCTCCGTCCCGTTCAAGCTCTGCTCCCACCCCACCCCCACTGTCATACCGCACAGTGCAAAAATTACCCCTAGCATGTGAGTGTGTGTGTGAGGGAATTAGACAGTAATGCGGCAGAGGTTGAAGTACTGTTTAAAATTGTAAAGCGCTAATTAAGATGATATTAAAAAAAAACATATGAAATATAATACTGATAATATGGTCGTACTATCTGACTATCAATATATCTAAGCAGGAAGTTTATAATGTACATAATATAACCTACATTAAAGAATTGCATTGTTATGTCTGTAATAACCCTGTTTTAAAGAACCAAGGACCCCATAGGCCCGCAGGGCCATAAACAGCAGGCAGGGGCTGCAAGAGCACACCAGGCAGGCAGGGGTTAAGTTTAGTTTAGAGGGGTGGGTGGTTTAGGTGTTGGGGTGGAGTTAGTGGGAGGGGGTTCGATAGGGCTTAAATAGGGATAGTATGGGAGGGGTTGGACAGAGGAATCAAGTGGAAGTGTTTTTGGCTGTTTATTTTCTCCTGTTTCTGCGTTTTTATTGTCTGCTCACCTTTCTTTCTCTCACTATTTCTTGTCTTCTCCCCTCTTTTAGTGCCTTTCCCTTTCTTGCTGTATGCGCTGTCTGTTTTGTTCTTTTTTGTTTTTGTCCCCTGTCTTTATACTTCGGCCTCCCTGGCGTTTCCCTTCGCGGCTCCCGCTGTTTTCTCCCCCATGTCTCGCTTGCAGCCATGTCGCGGCCCGTCAGGAGCGAGGCGGCTCCCCTCCGCTATAGAGAGGAGCCGACCATTCCCGCACGTCCGCGCACTTCCGGTCCCGGCCGGAAGTCCCGTGACGTCACTGCCGCGGACCAGGAGGGCACCATGATTCGAAGCAGAGGGATGGCGGCGGACGCGGTGGGGACTGGCCTGGAGCCTACAAGCGCGGGGGCCTCAGGGGATCAAAGCGGTCTCCCAGAAGAGGCAGGGGGGACTCCTCCTGTGGTGGTGGGGATAATTCACCCAGCAGGGCTTCAGCTAGCCCATCAATGGTGCCTGGCACTCCAGTGAGGAGTGATGTGGGGCCCAGTAAGCATGCCCAAAAAGGTAAGCACCACTCTAAGAGTCAGCTACCAGGAGGGGTTCTAGTGGGTCCCTTTTGCTATTGTGCCTCTAATGACCACCCCGGCAGGGCCGGCAGGAGGTTTTTCAATTTCGCAATTTCCTGCAATGGTTAACGCTTCGGTAGTGCACCCGGCGGGGGTGGAGCAGCAGTCGGTAGGGGCTGGGAGCGCGTAAGCGGGTGATGTGATGGTTATGCCTGGCACTAACGTCTCTATTCTTCCAGGGCCTTTTGTCGATCAGGTTGCAGCAGTCGGCAGCAGGCGGCAGCTGGCAATTAAATGCCGGGAACATCGGTTCAGGCGCTTCCAGGTGACGCCGCAGGAGCTGGTGAGTTAATGCCGGCTCTCGGCGCCAATCGTTCTTCTTTGTCCTACGGCGTGTCCTCCATAGGCTCTAATGGTTCCCAGCTCAAGCCAAGTAAGGTTATGAAGCTGCTTCGTAAAGCCTTAAGTGGCTGTGGCGCGGGCGGAGCGGAAAAATTGCCGTCGGATGCATGGTCCAAAAAAGTAGCTAGACCTAGGGTGAAGGCGATGGAGTGTGAGAACACAGACATTTACTGGCAGATCAGACTTTCCGTAAGGGATAGACTGAAAAAGGGTAAGTACGTCGATATGTTCTCCCTTATGGATGACGCTAGGAAAGGCTTGGTTGCAGCGATGGCAAAGGGCAGAATAGCGTTCAAAACCTTTGCAAGATGGCTTAAAGGTTTTTGCATTTTCTCGGCCTGCTATGTGGAGTTTTAACCGGACGAAGCTAGGACTGTATGGTGTTACTTGCATCTGATTCAGGACATGCATAGTAACTTTAAGGGGGCGGTGTGGCGAGCATACGATGAGGCTTTCCGGAAGAAGCAAGGGGTTGAAATGTTTAGACTTCAGCATTAAAGATGTCGAGGTCTGGACATCTGTAACCCAGTCCAACAAGTATGCTCCCGAACTGCAGTAATTTCATAAGCCCCTGCCCCAGCAGCCGAAGAGTTCCCCTTTCTTTTCCAAGGGAAAGGGAAAATGCTTCGGTTTCAACAACGCGAGATGCACTAGGGGGGCAGCGTGTAAGTTCAGGCACATTTGCATTAAATGTGGGGGGGGGGGCATCCGGCCAAGGATTGCCGGGTGCAGCCCTTCAGCGCAACCAGGACTCAGTCCGGGCCAAGTTTTGGTTTTGAATTTGGTTTTAAGTTACCTATAGTAGGCACAGTTAAGTCGTTTAGCCCACACAATCTTAGGTCCGCTAGACAGTTTCCGGAGGTTTTGGAAGGTAAGGTTATGGATGAGGTGCGAAAAGGGAGGGAAGGAGGCTCGGTTACCGATGCCATTGATCCAGTGCAATGTCGGGTGGTGTATCAGTCGTTCGAGGAGGCGTTGGAGATGGTGCGCTCATGCGGGAAGGGGGCCCTTATGGCCAAGCTAGACATTGAGTCGGCTTTTAGGCTCCTCTCACTGCATCCGGAATCGTTTCAGTATATGGGTTTCAGGATGCAGCAAGGCTTTTTTGTGGATTGTTGCCTCCCCATGGGTTGCTCCATCTCCTGCGCTCTCTTCGAAAAGTTCAGCACCTTTTTGCATTGGAGCGTCCAGGTGGGGTCTGGTCATCAGCATATCGCACACTATCTCGATGATTTTTTGTTTATTGGCCCAGCTGCGTCGGGGGAGTGTGCTGAGGCTCTGTTTTCTGCCAGGGCCCTTTTCCATTACTTTGGTGTGCCAGTGGCATCCGACAAAACGGTGGGTCCCAGTAACTGCCTGTCATATTTGGGTATAGAGATTTGGTCGCCGGTGTTTGTAGATTGCCAGTGGACAAAGTTCGCAGGCTTAGGGATGAGCTTTCCGACACCCAGAAGCGACGGAAGGCCATTCTGAAAAAGGTACAGTCCTTAATGGGACTGCTAAACTTTGCTTGCAGGGTTATCCCTATGGGCAAGGTTTTTTGCCGACGGCTGGAGAGAGCGACGGCTGGCGTGAGGCTATCACATCATTTTGTGACAGTCTTGTGTGAGATTCGAGATGACATGGCAGTCTGGGTCACTTTTTTGGAGGATTTCAATGGTACTTGCATTTGGCAGAACCCAGTCTCGTCTAGCCAGGAGGTTCAGCTCTTCACGGACGCTGCTGGGTCAATTGGCTTTGGGGCATATTTTCAAGGGCCATGGTGGGCCTCCTCTCCTCCGGCTATAAGATTGCTGTGAGTTCTTGTTTTGAAATGTTTGCAGTATAATATAAATTTTAGGGCCAAGCACGTGCCGGGCGTAGAAAGAAAGATGGACAGAGTGAAGCGGTCGTTGCTGTACAAGGAGCCCCTCAAAGGCTGGGAAAGGTATACCGGATATCCCCACCATGCTGCGAGCCTTCTTTGCCTGCAACTGCATCCGCAGAACTCTGAGAGAGAAATACGCCTGCTCTGCTGGGAACTCCATGTCTCGCTTCTTTCTACTACCCCTTTGGAGGGGCATGGGATGGGAGACGTGGACTGCATCCGCTCTGAGAGAGAAATACGCCTGCTCTGCTGGGAACTCCATGTCTCGCTTCTTTCTCCTACCCCTTTGGAGGGGCCTGGGATGGGATGAGTGGGACAGCTCCTTCCCTTACAACTGGACTACACCCTGGTTCTACCTTGATGTGGGACAATTTGTAAAGGATCACCATCTGGAGGGAGTGAAACCAGACTTGTGGAAGCCAAAGACTATCTACAAGTTCATCAGAGCCAAAGACACGATGGAGTCTGTTCCAGGGCTCCCTTCAGCTACAGCCAAGCATGTCTGGGGGAATGTGGCCTCCAAGAGGCTCACAAACAAGCACAAGGACTTGGCATGGATGGCCATCCAGGGGGGCTTGCCTCTCAGGACATTCATGCACTCCCGGAACCTGTGCAGATATGTTCACTGCCCCCTCTGCATTGTCAGCAGGGAAACAGCTCAGCATATCTTTTGGGACTGTCCATTCGCACAGGCACTGTTGGATGCCTTGGAACATGAACTCAGTGACAGCGTGCCCAGGTCTTGCCTGAACTACGACTCTGTTTTTCATGGACTCTTTCCTGGGACACACACTGTTGGGGCTATCCAGGAAGCTTGGCGCCTTATGAACTGTTTTAAGGACGCTATTTGGTTTGCCAGGAACCGCCTCATCTTAAGAAGGGAGAAGACGTCTATCCAGGACTGTCGCAGGCTGATCCACAGCCTGCTCAGAGACTATAACATCAGAGACAGTCCTGAGGAAGAAGATGATGATTAATTTTGTCAACTTCTGCCCCTTCTCCCCTATGTGTCTGCTATTCAAATAAAGCTTTGGGCTTGTGACTTCCCCTCCCTTACCCCCTCCAACCCACTCCCCTCTCACATTGTTCTGTTGTTTTATTGAAATGTCTTGCCTTAATTTATGCACCCTCCCTTTTATGTGTCTGTCCTTCAATAAAGCTTCGGGCCTGTGATTCCAACCCCCTACCCCCCCTCACCTACCTCCCCCTCACATCCACTGCTTTTTTGAAATGTTTTGTTTGGTTTAAGTGATGCATGGTTAGTGTAGTATTTGATGCATAGTGTAGGATGTCAAGTCTTATATTGTATGTCTTGTATTGCACTAAAAAGTATGTTTGATTATGTTTTACGGTGTATTGTGTTTTGGCTGCGCTGCGACGCAGTACACTCGTCTGCCTGAATGTATGTATGTTTTTTGTATCTTTATATACAATAAAGTTACTTTTTCAATCAAAAAA
>WWET01002294.1:0-16879 GCA_011038615.1 Limnodynastes dumerilii
TGCAGCTTGGATGAACTATATAGCAAAATGAGCCGTGCTCATTAAAAGGAAATATTTAATCTACAGGGAAAATACATAATTTTTGCACACATAACAGAAATAGTGCAGATTTTTATGTTTAATCTGTGAAACAGAGCTGGACAAAGACATTTAATTTCATATTTTTGCTTTCACATTGTAAATGTGGCTCCCCTTGCAGTTCTGCATGCTCTTGATATGGTGTACACTTGCAGGGCAAAAACATTTCTAAGTGCAGCTCAGAATCCGGCCCGTCAGCAACGAAACCAAAATCTTTAAGTACATATTAATACCCTCTAATTATATGGAAGTGTTTGTAAGGTTACAATATTACATAAAAAGTGTCCTACAAACCTCAAATGTTTTGTAATTATTAAATATGTATTTATGTATGTATGTATGTCTGCTTACACAACCATATGTTATGTCACAACAATAAGGCATTCTGTACGAATATACATAACTGTTTTCATAGGTTGTTGGAATGCAAAGGTTTTTATAAGTAAGCCACATCTGCTGTGCATACATTTCATATTCTATACATAAAAGATACAACGCATTTTGTGGAAACATTTCCATTGGAACATTTTTTATTGTAATCCAATATAGGCCTTTAAGGTTGATTGACTTGAAGCATGTGAAGCAACTGTGCAAACTGTGTGCACAGGTTCATTGACTTGAAGCATGTGTGCAAACTGTGTCAAGTCCTGAATACTTGATATCACATCACGAAGAAAGGGGTATAGCGGATGACTCTCGATGTGTTGAATTCCAATTTCACAAAAAACAGAAGTAAATATACATCAACTTCAGTGGCGCACCCAGGGGGGGTTTCTGGTTGTCCAGAAACCCCCCCAAATTGAAAAATGAAAAAAAATATTGAAAAATGAGCAAAAAAATGGGAAAGTTAAAAAATGGGCGTGACTTCGCGGGTACCGCAAAAGGGGCGTGGCTTGTCGGCAATGTGATCTGGACTGACAAGAAGGAAGATGGTCCTGGCCTGTGCTGCATTAAGAAAGCAGGTGGGAATGGTGAATGGGTCACTACAAATACAACAGTGCTTATGTACTGACACAGGCTCTGTACATTGTGTAATGTGCTCGTGCTCTACTAATGCATTGTATACTGCTATTACCATTAGATCTGTTCCTTCAATATGAAACTACTATTTTACTGTGTGAAAGAAGTAACTTATAAATCACCTATAAAAAAATATCAGAACAGGACCCCTGTTACAGCCAATAACCAAAGCAATTCCTTAATGTAGAATTTTTATTATTTTAAAATCTATATTATAACGTCCTGCTTTCACAGAGAACCTTACTGGACGTCTTACATGTCCTGGCAGTCAGATAGTACGACCGTATTATCAGTATTGTCATTTTACATATGTTTTATATTTTAACAGTGCATCATATTAAGTAGCTCTTCACAATTTTACACACATCAACCTCTGCCGCATTACAGTCTAATTCCCTAACAAACAAACACACATATACACGCTAGGGGTAAGAGCTTGGGCAGGACGCGGCGGAGCTTATTTGCCACGTTTTCGGGCTCCAAAACGTTTGCAGCTATGATAATATACCTCACATGTATTACACGCATTGGAAACCCCCCTTTTAAAATCCTGTGTTTGCCACTGAACTTATACAGTATGTTCACGTAACATACTGTGTGTTTTGTTATTTTCATCCACTCCTAACGACTTATATGCAAGTCAAAGACAGTGGTTCTTCTTAAACAAAACGCTTTCTATAAAGATTAAATATTTCATTTACATGAATCAATATTTAATAAGGGGCCTTGCCATAAATTAAAATTTGGTTCTCTTGCAACATTGGAAACATAATGCATTTGTAAGGAAAACATATTTTGCTTAACTTGAGCAATGTCAAAGGGGGGTTTTAAAACTTGTACAAGTGACCCAATTAAATGTTTCCAAAATCTTTTCTGTGGTACTGTATTTTTCAGTTTGTCCCAAGTTAATATATAGTATATAAAGCCATACACTATGTGCTATGAAGCCTAAAATCTGTTGTGGTGTTATGGTGTACACAATTGTATGTGCTACTTACTGTCAGCCACTGCACAGTGCACCTCCTCCGTTAAATCCTGATCAGCAGGTGGCTCAACTGCTCCAACATCAGCTGTGACATTGCTGAAAGGCCATGGGGGGTGCTGGCTTGTGGTTGACACCTGGTCTAGCACCTCTGGGCTGAAGCCTATGTTATCATAAGGCCTGTGCGATGGAGACTTCAACTTCTGGAGAGGTGGGTGGGATAGGTGTAGAATAATTTGGAGGGTTTAAAGGAGACTGAGGAGTGGATGAAGGAGACACAGGTGAGGGTGAGAAACTGACACGTGAGGGTGAAGGAGAGGCAGGTGGAGCAAAAGGAGATTCAGGTTGTGGTGGGGAAGGGGATTCGGAGGAGGACACAACACATCTTCTTCTGTCTTGCACATTAGCACAAGAAGGTCCAGGCTGTTCATTGTCTCCCTGAGCATTATCCTCATGCTGTTGGAGGCGATGTGGATGTTGATGTCATGGGTGGCGCTGTTCATGATGTGATGGCGCCTATGTTCACGCTCTGCCTCATTTTGACTTCCTAGGTGGTCCAATAAAAAGGATAACTTCGAGACATAGAAACGTGTTTGAACGAAAAAGAACAAATGGATTATGTTAGCTTACAGTCAAAAACATGTATATTGAAGGACAATCAAATTACATAACGTTAACACTGTATACAATGTTATAACACATGTTAATATAGGCAATTCTATATAACCTTGCTACAGTAGAGCTGCCCACTAAATGTCAACACTCAAGTCACGATTAACATAGAAGTGGATGGAAGGAAACAATATTTATTATGAAGAGGAGCATAACAGAAAGTGTAAAGGCTGCCATACACTAGGGCGATTATCGGTCCCAGCAGGGGTGGCACGATAAACGGGACGATTTCCCGCAAGTGACCAATAATCCTAGCAGAAGAGGGGAGGGAGGAGGCAGGGCTCTCTATGGTGCTGCTGCCGAGCTATGTACAAAGCTGCTCTGTCAGAGCAGCATAGTGCATAGATCTGCAGCAGCGGTTATTACAGGGAGAAATACAGACAAGAATCAGCTGTAGCCGTGCTTCACACAGTGCAGATTTGGCATGTCCCTGTCTGTACTACTCCCTGCAATAGCCACTGCTGTATATCTATGCACTATGCTGCTCTGACAGCTTTGAAGGTATAATTCAAAGCTGACAGAGCAGCTTTTTACATAGATATGGAGCAGCGTCTATTGCAGGGATAGGGAGCCATTCAGCTTGCTGATTGGCTCCCTTAAAATATCGGGAGCTTTCTCCTGATATTTATTAAACTGTCCAAAAGACCAAATAATCGCACCCGAGCGTTTCGGTGCGTTTATTTGGCGTTTGGAAAAAGGATCTTGGCCGCTAACTAGAGCGATTATTTGCCCAATCGCACAATAATTGGGTGATCGGGCCGATAATCGCTGTAGTGTATGGCGGCCTTAAGTGATGCAGAACTTTACTGTGTGTACATAAAATCCTCCATATCTTCATTGAAATGCTAAAAACTTACATTTAGCAATCATATACCATAACACAAAAGTATAGAACTATATGTGCCCATAACTAAGGTCATACACAAATAGGGAAATTCATGTCATAGTTACATAGTTACATAGTTACATAGTTGATGAGG
Organism: Limnodynastes dumerilii; assembly: GCA_011038615.1. NCBI lineage: Eukaryota > Metazoa > Chordata > Amphibia > Anura > Limnodynastidae > Limnodynastes > Limnodynastes dumerilii. The sequence continues at coordinate 3,733 of WWET01002294.1, forward strand.
TTGAAAAAAGACAACAGTCCATCAAGTTCAACCTATTTTGGATCTCCTGCGATCCCTATCTTTATATTGGAAGTTAATCCATATAAAGCAACCTCAAAACTGTTGCAATCCTAAGATAAATAAATACATACATTTCTACCTTGCTCCACTACTGTCCTTTATTTAAATTAGCGGTCCTGGTAACCCTGAATGTCCTTTTCTGCTAAAAATGTATCTAATCCTTTCTTAAACATATCCAGTGAATCTGCCATCACAACCTTTTCTGGCAGTGAATTCCACATCCTGACTGCCCTTACTGTGAAGAACCCTTCCCTGGCAGTGACTCCACATCCTGACTGCCCTTACTGTGAAGAACCCTTCCCTGGCAGTGACCCTTTTCTGCATGTATCTAATCCTTTCTTAAACATATCCAGTGAATCTGCCATCACAACCTTTTCTGGCAGTGAATTCCACATCCTGACTTGACTGACTGTGAAGAACCCTTCCCTGGCAGTGACTCCACATCCTGACTGCCCTTACTGTGAAGAACCCTTCCCTGGCAGTGACTCCACACCCTGACTGCCCTTACTGTGAAGAACCCTCCCCTGCCAGGGTTGTGAAACTTCTTTTCCTCTAACCTTAGAGTTGCTGTAGTAGTTTATTGTTGATGCCCTAAATATCGAACTTGCATATCACACTCAGCTGCACAATTCTCTAAAGGCAACAAGTAGGATTTTGACTAAACGCTCAAATAATACAGATATCGGTGTGAATAAAATGCAAATCAAGGTTTTCTGTCGCCTGATGTGATCATCCCAGAGTGAGAAAAGGCCTGTCTTTGCATTCCAAATTGCAGTCAAAAAATCTTCAGTGTCTCTCTGCATGAAAAATATAACAATTATTAAGTTGCACTCCTCACATAAAAAAAAAAGTCTGTACAATAAATTTAAGTAGCAGGTATTACAATTCTAGTAAAACATTTCACTCGGGTTTAAGATGTTAAATTCTTTTTCTCTCCTAAAATGCACAGCTCAAGTTAAACTTAGTTTTGCAGGCAATTATAGGTTCTTGTTCTATTAAATCACCTTAGATAAACTTCCAACAGGAGCTTATTGATTCCTAATTTATATTCTGCTAAAATAAGACTCTGGCTTGGAGAGACACGTTTGGAATATACTATTGTGAGATGAAACGCTGATGGATTTAATGAGAGCAAGAAAATGAAATGGTACTGGAAATTGCAAGGCTTAATCAACCAATGAAATTGGCATATTTAAGTCTGTATCTTGTTTATGTAACTTTTTTAAATAAGGTTATATATGGTAAGAATGTTCAGAAAAGGCATCACAAATAATGGATTAACTTTTTTCTTTGTTTTAAAATGAGGCAATCTATAGGTGCAATTTAAGCTTCAGTGTTTTATTCAATGTATGTGCATTTTAGTATGTGGCCTTTTCTCCATACTGAATGCTCAACGTTATCTGTGAAAGTTGATTGTAATGCATACTTCTTTCTCTTCAGACATATTCTGTCAAAGGATGTGTTGAGTGGAATTGCCTCTTATTTTAATTCATCATTCGTAGCTTTGTATGTATGTTTATATGTATGTGTGCAACTCTGGATGTTGTGCTGTAAGGTAAGGGGGATTTACACAAATACAAAAAAGACACCCAAGCACTCTTGCAATTACCCAGCAACAAACCATACCTTTCTATCTTTAAAATAAGTCGGAGAATTTGTTACATAAATCTGCAGATACATGATAAGCCACCAGCCACTTACAAGGCTTCTCTGTTTTGGTGGTCCTAACTCTAAAACTGCCCGAGTCCCAACTTTGGGTCATATATCATGTATTTTTAAATCTTGTCTGGGATAGCAGCTGACAGGTGGTGCTGTTTCAGAGTGATTGTTTTGGAGACTTGACGACCTCTGTCGGGGGTGAGCTCTCAATTTAAAAATAAATGATATATGACCCAAAGTTGGGACTGACAGTTTTAGAGTTAGGACTAGCAACCAATCAGATTCTAGTTCTCAGTTTCTCTAGTGTTACACACTAGAGAATGTCTGCTAGAATCTTATTGGTTGCTATGGGCAACATCTCCACTTTTCCTTTTCCATCAAGTAAATCTAGCCCCTAGAGTTGTTTGGATCACCATCATTAAATATTTTATTTTTTAATACATATACCAGGAATATTCACGTTTTGAAAATAGATGCACCTAAAACAGGAGTCCTTGTGTCCGTGCTTTAGCATAGATAAAAATAAAATGAACCAGTATAATCACAACACTATTTTGTAAGAAAACTGCATGTTATGGTTTTTTTATAAATTGATTTTGAGGTTTTTTCCTATATACCAGTTTTTTTTTTTTTAGCCAAATATATTTTATGTCCTCTGCTATATCCTATTGTGTTAATATTTCAACAACTGGACTTAATTTGGCTTAATGTAGTGAGTGCAACGGACCTTCCTCTTCTCTGGACCCCGTAGCAGCCGCACCCCTTGCTCACACGGTACTGCTATCAACATACTGTTCGAAATAATAATCCCAATCCCTACCCTAATGATAACTATGATTACTTACGTTGACTTTATGGGTGGAACCGTGTTGACCATGTAGCGGCGGACCTGGAATCCTTGCCAATTTTATTTAATAATACAGGAAATACAATCAAGAGCACGAAAAAGATCTCTAGGTGTATTTTCAACAGGGGCAGAACTACTCTTGGTGCAGCAGCACAGGGGTCTATGCAGATACAAGGGCACCCAGTCGTCTTCACCGCATCGCCGAAGCTCCCCACCTGGTTACCTGGTATATCATCAGGGCCAAAGCATATTTTTTGCACCTGGGTCCACAACTCGCTAGTTCTGCCTCTGATCTCCAGTTTCTATACAAGGTGTTAAAACACAGTCTCAGGGATGATGCTATACACTGTTATAAAATGTAAAAAGCAACCCCACATACTATAAACATGCATTATCCCCACCCCTCCCAATATAACCATGCATTACCCCCCTTACATACTATAACCCAGCATTACCCCCCCTTACATACTATAACCCAGCATTACCCCTTCCCCTTCACATACTTTAACCCCCAATAAACTTTTATAAGTTGTTTACCTTTTTGCTGTCTTCCCATCGCTTCTTCCTCCCCCTCCGTCCTCTGCGGCACCTCTGCTTCTGAATGACGCGGACATGAATACGTGAGTGTCACGCTGATAACGGCGCTGTGTTGCCTAGTAACAGATTCACAGTGCCTGGACACAGCGGTCCGAACACTGTGTATGTGACAATACAGTGTCCAGGAATAATAATATTTCATTAGTTACATTATATTTCAGTGCGGAAATTTAGAATAGTATTATTTCCTGACATTGTATAGTGCGGGAATGGGACCCCTCTGGACTCCGGACACTGGTCTCAATTACCGGACTGTCCGTAGCAATCTCGGACAGGTGGTAACCATAGTTTTAATCCTATTGGACTTGATTCAGAAATTGAAAATAAGAGAGGCAAAGCCATGTTGATTTCAGGGGAATCAAATTTCTTGTGTTGCAAACAGTATTATAGTTAAGAGGTGGCATTTCCTAGCCCAAGTCTAAATAACAGTGTGATAGTGAAGCTGGTCAGTATCATTGTGCAGTAAGCAAAAGCAAAGATATATCCCTGCATGCAAAATATACAATTGTGTCATCAAGCCCCACCCCCATGAAACCCTGAAAGGGGTAATTGATAGTCAGGGGCGGTGCTTAATGATGAGATTAACATAAATCTCGCTGTTAAGCCTCATCCCCTGCATGCATCTATGGCTTCCCTCCGGGAACTTTTAAAAGTCGGCAACCCTGGAATAGGAGATCTGCTGACGACTTCACAATTATAGCAAATATAAAAATAGGTGACACTGCAGCTGATTAACAAGAAACCAAAGTGTATTTTTTATTTTTGTCTCCATAATTAGTCATGTAGTCTTCGATTACGGACAGTTTTTTATTACATTTGGTCTCCAAGAAAATGGCCGCCTAAATAGGCATCAATACAGTGAAATAGGAGACAATTTCTAAATTCTGTCATCATACTGCAATGACTTCTGGAACTGAATCAGCATCAAAACTATATCAAATGCACAGCATACACAAATCTAAAAAATACATAATTTTATAGGATTAAAGGCATAAATTAAGAAACAGACTTTAAATAAACTCAGAATAAGAATACAAAGACATGTGACTCCTCCCCCCAAGTCAGACCCTTTCATTAAACATTTTACTTCCATATTAACAGTCACACCACAAATCTGTCCACCCAGAACACCTCCATAAAAAGAGAGCCCAGATCAGACCCAGATCTCCTACCTGACATCTATCCTGTGCAACAGCCCCTGCCAAACTATTTCTATTTCCTGCATTGTGATTGGTGGATGACTCCAGCCATCTACCAATCAGTGGTTATGAGACCACCCATCACTCTGATTGGTGAATGCCCAGAGCCATCCACCAATCAGCATGCTGCAAATTGCTTGAATGGCAACTGGGAGAGTATTCTCTATAGCTGTGCTGCCTATGTATTCTGTGTGAGCATTGCTCAATGTGAGCTTTTATTCCATGTGAGCATTATTCTGTGTGGGCTTTTTTCTGTGTGAGCAATTTTCTGTGTGGGCTTTTTTCTGTGTGAGCAATTTTCTGTGTGAGCATTTTTCTGTGTGAGCATTTTTCTGTGTGAGCAATTTTCTGTGTGAGCAATTTATGATAGTGGGGTTTTTTCTGTGAGCAATTTTCCTGTGGGCTTTTTTCATGTGAGTTTTTTTCTGGTTACCAGCTTTTGCATAGTCTCCCTGTTTGTGTTCATGTCAATTTGTATATTTCTAATATGTATCTAGCACTAATTTCTTTGTAATAGGTAGACATGTGGAAAGTAAGGTAAATATATTGAAAGGAAACACAGACATGTTATAAATGTATCGATAAAGTGGGAAGGCGTGTATGATAGACGTCGGAAAATGTTTTTCCAGTACGTGTTGCCTTGTATAAATGAACCTTGAACCATGTTCCTTATTCATAGCTGTTACAAAATGCCTCTCAAAGATAAAAAAAAGAAATCGCAATTTCACAACTCAAGAAGTGTCTTTCCTAATATCCAAAATAATGGACACACTCTATTCAGAGGACGGAGAGCCATCATGATTTATGAAGACCACAATTTGGGAAGATATAACTGAAGCACTTAATGCCTTTTCAGCTGAGAAATACCCTGAGGAAGAGCCCAGAAATATGTTTATCGTTAAGAAAAGATAAGGTTATTTGACAAATTGTAAATGTGTTGTAAACACATTGTCATGGAGAAACTATTTTTTTTAAATAAGTGCTAAATGTGGTACAATGTATAATGACCATAACACTTAACATAACATAACATAACAATTTTATTTCCATTATACTACATTTTTTATTTTATGTAGCATAACATTACATGAACAAGTTGTTTAATATACTATTGCTTTTTTAACTGTATACACAATACTGGCTGTGCTTTAACTAAATAAACCCATGTAATAAAAAAAGTCCTTTAATGTATGAGTTTTCAGGTTGGCCCTGTGTAATAGAAAATTTGGCACGAGTAACTTCAGCAACAATCACACAAAAACCGAACATTTGACCTATATTGCACACTGTGTTGCAGTTAGAGTGTTATGTGTAATAGGTAGGTATTGCACATGCAGAACATTATGATGTAGCTGCATTTGCATGTACAGGTCAACTTAATGGTTATAGAAATGTTTTTAGTGCCATATCATATAAACAATCATTAAATTTTTAGCGTCTATAAATATAACTTATAAAGGATTTTGTAGTTCATGTTATTTGAATAAATGACAGTTTAGAAAGCAATGCAAAACATTGTTCAAAGACTTAACCAATTACATCTGGCACTTTATTTGTTTGTTGGTCATTTATGTTCTGTTAAATTTTTCTGTGATGAGACAAGAAGCATATAACATCTGTAAGAAACCCGTATTATTTCATGATCCAAAGCAGGACAACATAACATCACACGTACAAGGTGTAGAAACCTTTTATATGAGCTATTATGATGAAAATCTCACTAGTTAACTTATGAGTTCTAACATGTGTATGTATTACAAATATGTAAGTGTATGATGGAAATTACTTGAGTTGGACACTTTCAACGTAAAGAAATGGTTAAAATTTTTAGGCCAATTTATGAGTGTTCAACTGAAGGTGTAAAACAATTTTGCAAAAGGGATATCATAATTTATGAAAACATGGCATGTTACAAAAAATCATGGTGGAACATTTATCAAACTACTAAACCTTTACACAAAAGGTGTTTTTTAGCAATCTTCTGTGTGTGAGCTATTTAGTTCAATGACAGAACTCTTGTAAGACTCACAATCTGTCAATGCATATAAATAGGTAGATTGAATGCACTGATTTAGTTTGCTTTCTACTATATAAGTCTATTAATTTGTTTTCTCTTTACACAGATGGCAAGATTTTAAAACTATGCTAAAGCGAAAACTCGTTTGCATGAGACAGCATATGCAGTGGACGGGGCAGGACCCATGCCTGCAAACCTCCATCTTTCTGAAGTAGAGACACTCGCACAAAGGGCCATCAGCCGCCATGAGGTGGAAAGAGTAGGTGACCGGGATACTGGAGATGGACCACCACACAGACTTCTGTGTCCAGAGTCACAGCAAGGGGACAATGGTAATTCTGAGCATGTGTGTACCTTTAGATTGGATCAGAATAGTTTATTTGCAGATAAACAGTTTAAGTTAAGTTGAACCCATAACTGTTTCTGAATGGTCACATGGGCAAGAAGAATTTATTGAATGTACAGTTTTTTAAGTTCTGTCTCTTTATTTGTGTGAGTCATGACTATTTGTATAAGTGATTTTGTCTATATGTAATTGCAACAAGTTAAGGGGTAGAAAAGAGCATAAACAATTTTGTCACGCAATAATGTTTGTTTTCAAATAAGCCGTTCATGGCAATGTACAAGGAGCCAAAAATTATTAACGACAACCGTTTCCAAGAACTTAAGTAAATAAATATAATACGAGCAATGTTGCATTAATAAAGTTGATATTTTTGTGGTGTTCAGTCTCTGCAATTTGCAATGCTTTGCACTTTAGAGGCTACCAAAATGTTTAAAATTTAAAATTTTGCAAGAAGTTGGCCAGTTCACAGAGTTCATAGTTTTGGAACCTGTCGAGCAGCCAGAGTCAGAAGATGGTCAGAAGACCATATATCCGTGGAAATTTATAGGCCTGTATTCAGAGTACCGGATGTATAATATATACGTCCAGTGTTTAGCGAATTTTACTACTGCGCATGCGTAGTAATTTCTTAACGTAATCTACGTATCTTTTTATGCAATCTATGTAAGAAAAAGATACATAGATTATGTTAAAAAATTACTACACATGCGCAGAAGTAAAAATCGCTAAATATTGTTTATACGTCCGGTACTGTGAACAAGGGCCATAGTCATACTGAACGACTTCCAAGCTTATTAAACAAAAAAAGATGCCTCACAATTGAATGTGAATAAGATCACAGAGATATGGGAATGGAAGGAGGGCCGTATGCAGACTACCGGACGTATAACATATATGTCCGATGTTTAACGTTTTTTCCTACTGCGCATACAGTAAAAGCTAAATGTTATTTTAGACTAAGGGTTATTTATTTTGATGATGTTTACCTATTTTGAAATGTTCAACATCATAGAGTTATTGTGGCATAAAAGACCCAAAAAAGTTAGTCTACATAGAGGCGACCTACAAATTTAAACATGTCATCCTAAACACATGTCATCCTAAAATTAATTACTTACCCAGATCCCCTCCAAGAGGCAGATTCTGCACATCCTGGTGCATTTGCTCCCAGGGTTCAGGTTGGGGTGAAAGTTGGTGAGTCTCATCCTGGGGTAGGAAATCTTGTGCAATTTCCTCCTGCTCCTCCTGCTCCTCCTGCTCCTCCTGGGGTAGTGATTGGGGGGAAAGTTCTTCCAGTTCCTCCTGGGGTAGGCATTGGGGGGGAAACCACCACCTGGTCTTCCTCCTGCTCAGACTCCTCCTGCTCCTTATCTTGGACCAGCTGCTGGCGTGCAAATTCTGCCAGTCTGTCTCTGGCCCATCCTAACAGTATAAACATATATACAAACAATAAGAATTTAATAACATAAGTAATAAAAAAGTTTGGAAATGTTTTTTGTTTTTTCTAATAAGTTGATTATTTAGATACAATTAAAAGCTAAAATGTACTGCAAAATCATGTGCAGATAAGTGATTGGACCTAGTTCCTGTTGGCCTATAAGAAAGTTGATTTCATGTAAAGGCAAGTTTTTTTTAATAATTTTTAAATGCGTGACCTAAGGTCACCTCAGCGTCATTGTGCAGCGCGCACCGCGAGGGAGACAGCCGGAATCACAGCTGCGGGGGAGAGAGCCTGACGCCGCCGGAGGGACAGCAAAGGTAAGTTCAATGTTGCATCCCCTGTATAAGATGCACCCGATTTTTAAGTAAAGTAAAGCTTAAAAAATCAATTAAAAATATATTTTTTTTAAATTTAGGCTCTAAAAATGGGTTGTGTCTTATACAAGGGAGCGTGTTATACATGGGGAAATACGGTATGTATTAAGAAACATATAAAGGACTTGGTGAAATATTTAAAAATATGTGTACCATTTTAGTTTGATTAATTATTAATGGCCTCATAATGTTTTAATTGAAAGGTTTAATTGAAAGTAAATTTAAATCAAATAAAAAAAATGGTGGTTACACAAAACATTTATCCATTAAGTCATATTGTACACACCTTAAAAACATGTTCAAATTACATTGTGCCTGAACTTTGATCCAGACTGGGAAGAGACGATGGTACGCAGCTGATGTGCCGGCAGAGGAGGGTCTACATCTGCGTCAGCCACAATCTCAAAAGGTATCCCATGTCTCACCACGATGTTGTGAAAAATACAATACAGAACAACGATCTCACATACCTTGCCGGGCGCATACATAAGGGCTCCCCCAGACCGGTCCAGACACCAGAACCTAGATTTTAAAAAGCCAAATGTCCGTTCAATGACCGGCCTGGTGGCCGTATTGGCGGTTTTGTATGCAATCTTGCGCTCTTTTCTGGGGTTCAACATGGGCGTCAGGAGAAAGGACCTCTGAGGATAAGCACTGTCACCTTTGAGAAATGGATTGTAAACAAAAAAACATTAACATACTGTCAGACAAACAGGCCACAACAGTCAAAACATCAGTCAATTTTACATATCTAAGAGCCATGCATCACTACTACCGTTAGCATGCCTCTCCTCTAATCTTTGCCATATCATGGATTGCCGCATCACAAAGGCATCATAGCTGTTGCCAGGATACTTGGCAACCATGTTTCGAATAAGGAAGGATGAGTCACATACCATTTGGACATTAATGGAGTGGAAACTCTTTATATTTAAAAAAACAGAAGAGTTTCCACCCCTTGGGACCAATGCTATATGTGTCCCATCCACAGCCCCTATTACATGAGGGAAACCAGCAATGGTGGAAAAGTGCTGTTTAATCTCCACAAGGGCTGCCTCTTTCAATGGCATATGAATGAATTGGGCCATGCGCAACAGAAATAAACACAAAACCGTGTCCAGGGCACGGATGAAAGATGACTGGGACACTCCTGTTGCGCAACCCATGACTCGTTGGAAGGAGCCAGATGCACAAAATTGTAACACCGCCAGGAGTTTTGTAAGCGGTAAAATTGCTGCACGTGACATGACATTAGAAGTCAAGTCACTCTGCACAAGTGCAAGAGTGTCCATGATGATATGTGGTGTAAGGCGATATAAGCGCCTGACCTCATCATCAGTCATGTTAAAGAGGCTGACACATGGCCTATAGATGCACTCACGAGTCCTCAGGTGATGAAAAGGACGCAGAGGATGTTCCCTCCTCCGTAGCTGGTCCTCTTCCACTTCCAATGCCCATCTCAGCTGCCAGATACTAATAAAAAAGTAAAGTTGCATAAATTAAATGTGAGCAATTACAATTTAAAATAAGGTATTGTAGCATTATTAATAACATCAAGCATTAAATGTTTTAATTGAAATATACAAAAACATTGAGCACTGCAGCAGTGAAGGTTAATACACACACACACACACACACACTAATGATAATTAAAAAAAAACAACATCTTAATCAGTACATGACCCGTTGGAATGAGCCAGATGCACAAAATTGTAACACCGCCAGGAGTTTTGTAAGCGGTGAAATTGCTGTACGTGACATGACATTAGAAGTCAGGTCACTCTGCACAAGTCACAAAAAAGTTTATGGTAACGCACTGGAGAGTTCAATAAAAATATAATTGTGGGTGCGATTCAAGGTTCATATAGATACATGTAAATAGAAAGAAAATGAAATGATTGCTAGCAAGGGGATATAACAAAAGTCACTTACGTTGGGCTTATCAGAATGCCCTAGGTATGGATCCAGAGCAGCTTATTCTCCCCAGACATAGGAACATCAAAAAGCAAAATAAAGTGAGATTTATTGGGAACTATAATCGAGAATCAAAGAATATCAAGAAGATTCTCAACAAACATATACATATCTTGAGGGCTGACAGGGACCTTCAAGAAATTCTATCTGATGTGGTGGATGTCACTTGGAGAAAAGCACCTACCCTTAGAGATAATCTAGTTTCAAGCTTCTTTCAGGCTAAACCTCTTATTAAATCATCAGCGCGTGTGGTAGATGTCGTGCGTGTGGACATATGATTAAGACCTTAGAAGTAATAACTAGATTTGGGGAAGTGCGTAAAATTTTGCCATGCATGACGTGTGACACCACCCAGGTAATTTACTGTCTCACGTGTCCTTGCCAACAGAAGTATGTAGGCAAGACGAAGAGGAAATTCAAAATAAGACTCTTGGAACATATAGGTTCTATAAGAAATTGCCATACCGATCTAGCTAGGTGTAAACAAATTTCCCCAGTAGCTCGTCATTTCCTAAGATTTCACAATGCTGATCCTAAGGGATTATCTACCTTTATCATTGAAAGGGTAACTTTGGATTTACGTGGAGGAGATTTAGATGAGAAGCTACTGCAGCGTGAGACACGTTGGATTTTTCAACTTGACTCTCTTTATCCAAAGGGTCTTAACGAGTATATCTCCTATGTACCTTAGTTATAATATAATAATATGACATGCCATACTTGATGTGTATTAATGCACCTTAGAGTATGAGATATATCAATTATATAATTTGACTTGAGATAGAACTTGGGTGGTGTATAGATAAAGATAATGATAACTTTTCTGCATATGTCCATTTATATTTGGCCATAATAATATTACTAGGTATGTTCCCCTGGTTACGTCTTGACTCATTTGCTATTAATTATGAGGGAATACTGAGGCTGCGGTTTTAGTTCTCCTATTTTTAGGAGTAATAATTATATATACATTTGATGATACCTTTAAGAGACCTAACACTTGTTCCCTATACTTATTTAGATATATCTTATAATCTATGTAATCATATATTATACAATCAGTGTATGATGTATGAGACCAGTATCTTTCCCTTTACTATGTAAATATATACACTATCACTTTATATTGCCTCCAGGGTCGATGCATGGGTTGCAATATATATTTTTGGTTATATTCAAATGCTTATTGATAATATCGTTTAGAGTTGCCTATCAATCTATTTATTTGATTTCTGATTTTAATTTGATCATGTTTCACTTGCTGTTTTTAGACAAACTGTTTGTCTTTTTTCACTGCAGGCGTGCCAGGTGTAATAATCTTGTTCTGATTGGACAGCTGATGTATTTAAACCTTCTACCTGGACTTACCTGCATGCATTCTGTTCTTTTGATAAAGATCTGCACGAAACGCGCGTCAAGAACTCTTACTTCGCTGCGTCCCTAGTTCACCGGGACTCTGCCACTTCAAGTCATCCACACAGCCTTACATTACAAGTCAGTGTAGGGTAAGGTACGGACCCGGAACGGGGGAAGTGCGGGCTGTGAGGCCGCTAGTCATTTGACAGGGACAGGCTCCGGACTCTAGTTAGTTTGTGGGGCTGTGATTCTTACAGCGTTCCTGTGATCTTACAACCTGATGCTGGCTAAGTAAACCTGTTATTTCTGTTGTCATTGTGACACTTTGTTTCAAATGACTTATACCTAACCCAGCAGTATACTGATATTGTGTTGCTATGTTTATATGATTCTATTATTGTCTCATGATAACCAGATACGTTAATTAATGTGGATGGCCTTTTATACATGTGAATATTCGTATGCATCTTTGAATACTATTCTTAATGAATTTAAATAAAATTATGATGTTTTAGCAACAGCAAGCGTGGTGTGCATTTAAAGGGTTCTACCTATTGGACTGTCTTTATGCCAGCCCATTTTCTTTCTATTTACACTCTGCACAAGTGCAAGAGTGTCCATGATGATATGCGGTGGAAGGCGATATATGCGCCTGACCTTATCATCAGTCACATTAAATAGGCTGACACGTGGCCTATAGATGCGCTCACGAGTCCTCAGGCGATGGGAAGGACACAGAGGATGTTCCCTCCTCTGTAGCTAGTCCACTTCCACAGCCAGATTACCAATCTCAGCTGCCAGACTCTATTAAAAAAGTATTAAAAAAATAAATTTAATTTGAGCCATGACAATGAAAACTCATGTACTGTATCAATAATAATAACATCAAGCATGAATCATTTAAAAAAATGTAATATAACATTGACCACTGCAGCAGTGAAGGATAACACACACACACACATACACACTAATGAGAGTAAAAATAACAAACTTGTTAATCAGTAAACTTACAACAAGTTCATCATCTTGTCATCTGCCAAAAAATAAAACAATTATTATAATCCAATAAATGTATATATGTGCGCATCCTCATCCTTTTTGGCAGCCCATGGTTTCATTTCTACAGGCTATTTATGGATTGTTTTTGTTTTCACTTTGCACTTTATTGTCTTTCCACGTTTGTTACCATCATCCTGTGATGTACCTCATCATTAAACTGTTATATATATATATATATATATATATATATATATATATATATATATATACTGTATATA
>WWET01002294.1:25371-46084 GCA_011038615.1 Limnodynastes dumerilii
CACTAGGCTGGCTGCAGGGCTTTCCAGCAGAGATTATCGCCCCCATTATTATGTATGTATTACTAGTGTATGGTGCAGATATCGGGACCTTTCCCCAGGGGAAATCGTCCCGTTTATCAGCAGCCATGTGCTGGGAGCGATAATCTGGCTGCAGCGCTGTCCAGCAGAGATTATCGCCCCCATTATTATGTATGTATTACTAGTGTATGGTGCAGATATCGGGACCTTTCCCCAGGGGAAATCGTCCCGTTTATCAGCAGCCATGTGCTGGGAGCGATAATCGCTCTAGTGTATGGCCAGCTTTAGGCAGATCTTCATAGAACACCATGATGGAGGGTCTCTGGTGCTGGTTTGAATTATATGCCTTTAACTTAATTTCATGATGATTGTGCCGCTGCGATGCTGTCACAGTGACTGATATGCCTACATATACACACAGAAATATGTATCTATATAGATATATCTAGACATACATAAAAAAGTGTAAACACGTATGTGTGCATATATATATACATATATATATATATATATATATATATATATATTAGGATGGTTTAGGCGTGCTCAATTGTCAGTCTCTGACATTAAAAACAGGATCCAAACGTTTGTAATGACTCCTAAATTGCACCAAGATCCTCTTGCTTCAGACCGCTGCTTCTCCTCTAAGCGGCATCGGTCCCAAGTCCGGTGTCAGAAACGAACAGCTGTATAGAAAATGAGAGGGAAAGCGCTCTATGGTGCAATAAATTTTATTTAAAAACAATCAAGCAAGTAATAGTGCATTGGTATAGATGGCAGCGTACCAAATACTAGGACCGCATAAATGAGGTCCCAAGTCAAGCGTGTATCAGTATAAGTTTACCGCTCCAGCAGGTCACGCAGCAGGCTACTTCCCAGCGTCCTGGATAGACTGCAAGCATGGATCCTTAGATATGCAGGTAAAGATAACAGTGGAGTTGTTGGAGGCACGGTATCCAAGCCCTGACCCTACACGTTTCGTCGGGCAGACTTCGTCAGGGGGTGTGCCAAGATGATGAGAGATCAGATTTAAATACCCATCAGCTGTCCAATCAATTTGCAGGCAGGACGGTATTGTTAGATTTGATTAAAAAACGCTTTTTATGCTATATAAGCCTACATCTTTAGAAAATTATTCCTAAGATTAGCATTTTTTAAGAACAATTTTTAAACATTTTTAAAAAAAGAATTATTAAAAAAAGAACCAGCATTATTATCCCCTATGACAATACACTGACACAATATCAATTAGCTGTTTGGAACAGACATGAATGGTCCATGTAATGATTATAGAGGATTCATTTAGAACACTACAAATGAAGAGAAAAGAAGTACAGATTACAGCATAATCAGTTCTAGCAGGCTCACACAGAACTACATGCTGTCCTAGTTTAACTTAACGAAATAACTATTATCATAATATACCTAACCAGGTATCTAACCCAGTGTACAGACTACATGAACAAACAAATAGACCTCACAATATACCTAACCAGGTATCTAACACAGTGTACAGACTACATAAAAATACAAGGAAACCTCATAAAAAACTATAAGAAGTCACAATCAAGGCTGCTCAATATATCAAAGAAATGGGGTCTCATTTAAGCCTAAAGGGCTAATGGTTTTTAGCGTGGAAATCCAATAGCCTTCCCTCCTAGAGAGTTTGTTTAATCGATCCCCACCCCTAACATCCAATGTGACATGTTCTATTGCCCTAATAGAAAAACTATCCGCACTACCCCCATGTACATTTGTAAAGTGTTGCGAAACACAATGGGACATGTTTTTATTCACAATATTGTGGTAGTATTCTAGGGCTCTTGAGGGGACATTTTATCTTTCCCACATATGATAATTTACAACCACATTGAAGAAGATATATAACAAAGGTTGAATTACAGTTTGTTAAATATGAGATCTCAAATTTCTTATTTTGGGAATCATAAAAATATTTATCCTTCTTGATATATTTACATATTTTGCATGAGCTGCAAGGGTAACATCCTTTTAGATTCATAAGAGTATTTTTAGGTTTGGCTTCTACTGATAATAAACTTGGAGTTAAATAGGACTTTAATGTTTTAGCCCTCCTAAATCTCACTGTCGGTCTCTCTGGGAGGCATAATGACAACACAGGGTCCAGTTTCAAAATTGGGAAATGCTTGGCTACAATAGATTGTATTTGACTGCTGCAACTATTAAAGTCCGTGATTAAAAGGCAATCAATTATTTCAGAGGTAGTTAACACAGTGTTAGTTTGATTAGAAATAGTAGCATTTGTGGGCACAGTATTAGTCTGATTAGAGGTGGTACAAATCAAAGGCATGGATCTAGACATGTTTTTGATTGTTTGTCCAGTCTCATACACCAATAATTACTCTCTCTCTCAAGATTTTTGGCTCTTATAAAGATGTCCTGAATAAGAGATTCCGGATAGCTCCTCTCTCTAAATCTAGAAATATAAATTTCTGACTGTTCCTCGAATTTCTCTATAGATGAACAGTTCCTGCGTAACCGCAGGAACTGAGAGAATGGCAGGTTGTCTTTCCAACTTTTTAAATGGCAACTGCCATATTCAAGGTATGAGCTACTATCAACCTCCTTAAAGTGTGTACATGTGGAAACCCCACTTTCTGGGACAGTTGGGGCACTCAGCAGGAGGTCCAGATATTCTATCTGTGATCCTCCAAACTTAGAGGTAAATCTTAGGCCATACTCATTCATGTTCAGAGAGTCCATAAAGCTATCAAAATCAGCTCTGGTGCCATTCTATACCAGTAGGATGTTGTCAATGTAACGACCATAGTATCTGATATGTTGGCTATGATGGTATGTATGGACACAGTTCCGCTCCCAGTCTCCCAAATATAGGTTCGCGAAACTGGGAGCGAAAACTGTGCCCATTGCAGTGCCCTTGATCTGTAAATATACCACCTCCAGAAAAGAGAAATAGTTCTTTTGCAGAATAAACATAGCGCAAGAAACAATGAATTCTGTCAACTCCTCAGATACTAGTGGATCATTTTCTAAAACCTGTCGAAGCACTGCCAACCCTTTCTGATAGGGTATGGATGTGTACAGTGCTTCCACATCTATTGTACACAGGTTAACGGTTGGCTTCCATATTATATTTGAA
Organism: Limnodynastes dumerilii; assembly: GCA_011038615.1. Taxonomy (NCBI): domain Eukaryota; kingdom Metazoa; phylum Chordata; class Amphibia; order Anura; family Limnodynastidae; genus Limnodynastes; species Limnodynastes dumerilii. The sequence continues at coordinate 28,529 of WWET01002294.1, forward strand.
AATGTCTGAAGGATCTGTGTGGAATCCTTAACAAAAGATGTCAGTTGTGAGACATACTTCTTGATATGTTGATCCACAAACTCAGATAGCCTGGCGGTGACAGACCCAATCCCCGAGACAATAGGTCTGCCTGGGGGATTGAGTCTGTCTTAATGCAGCTTTGGTAATTGGTAGAACGTAGCTACCCGCGGATGTTCATTCATCAGGTAGCTATATTCCTCATGACAAATACAGGCATTCGCCAGGCCATCTGAGAGAAGAACTCTTAATTCAGCAACAAACCTTTCTGTAGGGTCATTATCTAATTTACAGTATGATTCTGTATCTCCTAAGAGACGTAGGGATTCCTTAATATAACTACAGTGGTCTAACACAGCCGCTCCTCCCCCCTTATCAGCTGGTTTAATAACCAAGCTGGTATTAGACACCAGATCTTTTAGTGCCTTTTTTTTCCATTTATTTAAATTTCTGTGTAATTCTGGGTGTTGATAATTAAATTTTTCGATGTCCTGTTTAATTATTTCTATAAATAGTTCTATATATGAACCTCGTGACTCCAGGGGATAGAACTTCAAACTGGGTTTTAACCCAGTCCTTGACACATTTTGTTCCGGTTGACTTTGAAATTCCCTTGAGGTGTCTTTTTTAGAATTCAATTTAATAAAATGATGTTTTAACATCATATTACGCAAAAATTTTAGGACATCTATAAGTAAATTAAATTGATTAGGTGGGCAGGAGGGTGCAAATGATAGACCTTTTTTTAAAAGGTTACACTGTGTTTTTGTCAGTGGAACTGATGATAAATTAAAGATACCCTTTGTCATTACGTCTGTTTCTTTTTTATTAAAACTGAATTGGAAGATAAATTAGTAAAAATTGAGGAAACTGTGATTGCCACTAAACAGGGGAAGTTTCAAAGAGATTTAAGGGATTATGAGTTAAACATTGTTAGGGATTGGACCAAATATATTGTGTCATAAGAAGGCACGTTAACTTTAAAATATGAGGTTAATATTAAAAAAAAGAAAAATTATATGAATTGTCAAAAATCTAATAGTAGAACAAATTGGAATGTAAATATAGCCACACGTAAAAATAATGCTGTGCCTTATAATACCAGACCAAATACACTCAATCAACCAATAGGGAGGAATAAGAACAAAAGGAACAAAAAATATTCCAACAAATTCCAATATGAAATCTACAAAATTTAATAAGAAATTAGCAGCAACGGGTTTGGCTACATCTCCTTCTGTAGTTAAACAAAAAAATCCCTGGGTTAAAGTCCAAGGCAAATAAAATGAAAATAATCAGATTATCGTTAGCCCTGAGATACATATGCAAAATAGGTTTGCCCCTCTGGAATTGAGTGTTCAAGCAACAAATTCCCCCAAAGCAAGTACTTCTGGTAATAGGTCTCCCAGTTGTCCCTTTATTCCATCATCCTCTTTTTTAAGACAGGGCTCTTTGAAGAATGTTCCACCGTTAACGGGTCAATCGCTGATTACCTTCCCATCTCAAAAAAGGCAGTTAGAACGGGAAAACGATGTAGAAAAACCTCCAATAAAAAAGAAACAGATGTAATGACAAAGGGTATCTTTAATTTATCGTCAGTTCCACTGACAAAAACACAGTGTAACCTTTTAAAAAAAGGTCTATCATTTGCCCCCTCCTGCCCACGTAATCAATTTAATTTACTTATAGATGTCCTAAAATTTTTGCGTAATACGATGTTAAAACATCATTTTATTAAATTGAATTCTAAAAAAGACACCTCTAGGGAATTTCAAAGTCAACCGGAACAAAATGTGTCAAGGACTGGGTTAAAACCCAGTTCTAAGTTCTATCCCCTGGAGTCACGAGGTTCATATATAGAACTATTTATAGAATTAATTAAACAGGACATCGAAAAATTTAATTATCAACACCCAGAATTACACAGAAATTTAAATAAATGGAAAAAAAAGGCACTAAAAGATCTGGTGTCTAATACCAGCTTGGTTATTAAACCAGCTGATAAGGGGGGAGGAGCGGCTGTGTTAGACCACTGTAGTTATATTAAGGAATCCCTACGTCTCTTAGGAGATACAGAATCATACTGTAAATTAGATAATGACCCTACAGAAAGGTTTGTTGCTGAATTAAGAGTTCTTCTCTCAGATGGCCTGGCGAATGCCTGTATTTGTCATGAGGAATATAGCTACCTGATGAATGAACATCCGCGGGTAGCTACGTTCTACCAATTACCAAAGCTGCATTAAGACAGACTCAATCCCCCAGGCAGACCTATTGTCTCGGGGATTGGGTCTGTCACCGCCAGGCTATCTGAGTTTGTGGATCAACATATCAAGAAGTATGTCTCACAACTGACATCTTTTGTTAAGGATTCCACACAGATCCTTCAGACATTTTCAAATATGATATGGAAACCAACCGTTAACCTGTGTACAATAGATGTGGAAGCACTGTACAATATGATATGCAACCGTTAACCTGTGTACAATAGATGTGGAAGTGGTTTTAGAAAATGATCCACTAGTATCTGAGGAGTTGACAGAATTCATTGTTTCTTGCGCTATGTTTATTCTGCAAAAGAACTATTTCTCTTTTCTGGAGGTGGTATATTTACAGATCAAGGGCACTGCGATGGGCACAGTTTTCGCTCCCAGTTTTGCAAACCTATATTTGGGAGACTGGGAGCAGAACTGTGTCCATACATACCATCATAGCCAACATATCAGATACTATGGTCGTTACATTGACGACGTCCTACTGGTATGGGATGGCACCAGAGCTGATTTTGATAGCTTTATGGACTCTCTGAACATGAATGAGTACGTCCTAAGATTTACCTCTAAGTTTGGAGGATCACAGATAGAATATCTGGACCTCCTGCTGAGTGCCCCAACTGTCCCAGAAAGTGTGGTTTCCACATGTACACACTTCAAGGAGGTTGATAGTAGCTCATACCTCGAATATGGCAGTTGCCATTTAAAAAGTTGGAAAGACAACCTGCCATTCTCTCAGTTCCTGCGGTTACGCAGGAAATGTTCAGCTATAGAGAAATTCGAGGAACAGTCAGAAATTTATATTTCTAGATTTAGAGAGAAGAGCTATCCGGAATCTCTTATTCAGGACAGCTTTATAAGAGCCAAATATCTTGAGAGAGAGTCATTATTGGTGTATAAGACTGGACAAACAATCAAAAACATGTCTAGATCCATGCCTTTGATTTGTACCACCTCTAATCAGACTAATACTGTGCCCCCAAATGCTACTATTTCTAATCAAACTAACACTGTGTTAACTACCTCTGAAATAATTAATTGCCCTTTAATTACGGGCTTTAATAGTTGCAGCAGTCAAATAAAATCTATTGTAGCCAAGCATTGGCCAATTTTGAACCTGGACCCTGTGTTGTCATTATGCCTCCCAGAGAGACCGACAGTGAGATTTAGGAGGGCTAAAACATTAAAGTCCTATTTAACTCCAAGTTTATTATCAGTAGAAGCCAAACCTAAAAATACTCTTATGAATCTAAAAGGATGTTACCCTTGCAGCTCATGTAAAATATATAAATATATCAAGAAGGATAAATATTTTTATGATTCCCAAAATAATAAGAAATTTGAGATCTCATATTTAACAAGCTGTAATTCAACCTTTGTTATATATCTTCTTCAATGTGGTTGTAAATTATTATATGTAGGAAAGACAAAACGTCCCCTCAAGATAAGAGCCCTAGAACACTACCGCAATATTGTGAATAAAAACATGTCCCATAGTGTTTCGCAACACTTTACAAATGTACATGGGGGTAGTGCGGATAGTTTTTCTATTAGGGCAATAGAAAATGTCACATTGGATGTTAGGGGTGGGGATCGATTAAACAAACTCTCTAGGAGGGAAGGCTATTGGATTTCCACGCTAAAAACCATTAGCCCTTTAGGCTTAAATGAGAGTTTTGAACTAACCCCATTTCTTTGATATATTGAGCAGCCTTGATTGTGACTTCTTATAGTTTTTATGAGGTTTCCTTGTATTTTTACGTAGTCTGTACACTGGGTTAGATACCTGGTTAGGTATATTATGAGGTCTATTTGTTTGTTCATGTAGTCTGTACACTGGGTTAGATACCTGGTTAGGTATATTATGATAATAGTTATTTTGTTAAGTTTAACTAGGACAGCATGTAGATCTATGTGAGCCTGCTAGAACTGATTATGCTGTAATCTGTACTTCTTTTCTCTTTATTTGTTGTGTTCTAAATGAATCCTCTATAATCATTACACGGACCATTCATGTCTGTTCCAAACAGTTAATTGATATTGTGTCAGTGTATTGTCATAGGGGATAATATTGCTGGTTCTTTTTTAAATAATTCTTTAAAAAAAAAATGTTTAAAAATTGTTCTTAAAAAATGCTAATCTTAGAAATAATTTTCTAAAGATATAGCCGTATATAGCATAAAAAGCATTTTTTAATCAAATCTAACAATACCGTCCTGCCTGCAAATTGATTGGACAGCTGATGGGTGTTTAAATCTTATCTCTCGTCATCGTGGCACACACCCTGACGAAGTCTGCCCGACGAAACGCGTAGGGTCAGGGCTTGGATATCGTACCTCCAACAACTCCACTGTTATCCTTACCTGCATATCCAAGGATCCATGCTTGCAGTCTATCCAGGACGCTGGGAAGTAGCCTGCCGTGTGACCTGCTGGAGCGGTAAACTAATACTGATACACGTTTGACTTGGGACCTCATTTATGCGGTCCTAGTATTTGGTACGCTGCCATCTATACCAATGCACTATTACTTGCTTGCTTGTTTTTAAATAAAATTTATTGCACCATAGAGCGCTCTCCCTCTCATTTTTTATATAGCTGTTCGTTCTTTACACCGGACTTGGGACTGGTGCCGCTTATAGGAGAAGCAGCGGTCCGAAGCAAGAGGATCTTGGTGCAATTTAGGAATCATTATAAACGTTTGGATCCTGTTTTTAACTTGAGAGACTTACAATTGAGCACGCCTAAACCATTCTACGGTCTAAAGAACAGTTTACGTAGATAGCGTAAATAAGCACGCGTAGTAGCTCAATTCTTAAAACAACGGCCCGGATTCACAACACGGAACGTATTGCATCTACGTCCGGTGTTTCGCGATATTTGATACTGCGCATGCAGAGTATCTTTTTTACGCAATCTACGTAACGAAAAGTTGCGTATATGCGGTCTTTTAGAAACAAATATACGTCCGGTGTTGTGAATCCGGGCCAACGTACTTAAGACGAAAACTGTGAATCCGGACCCCAACCTCTTGTATAAAATTCTTTGATTCTTTTATTTTTATTAATGCTTTGCTACTAAAAGTACCAAGTAAAATCTTTACACATTGCATCCTAGTTATCACCATATAATAAACATTGCACCCTAGTTATCACCATATAATACACATTGCATCCTAGTTATCGCCATACATTACATATTGCATCCTAGTTATCATCATATAATAATTATAATATAATATAATATGGTATTGCACCCTAGTTATCGCTATACTATACACATTGCATCCTAGTTATCGCCATACATTACACATTGCATCCTAGTTATCACCATATAATACACATTGAATCCTAGTTATCGCCATACAATATACATTGCATTTTAATGACATACAACAATAGTTTTATTTTGTCATTAGCAGTGTGGTCTACAATAAATGTTGTTTTTTTTAAACAAAGGGGCACTGGACTATTTATATTCATATTTGACTTTATAAACACAGTAAATGACTACATAGAACATTTTTTCTGTTTCTCTTCAGTCACCCTTTCCTGCCTTCTTGTGTGCCTCTAGAGCCATCCAATCTCCCCCCTCCATGGGCAGTATCCAGACCTACGATAGTAGTACGTTAACGCCGCCCTCCCAGCCTCATTACCCTCCCTTCCCCCGTCTACCTGCCATAACTTCCGTGTAGTAATGCTGGGGGAAGCTATGGTTACTATGCTGAAGCTACAACATCTTCCCGGCGCATGCGCAGATCATCTTTTCAGACGATCTTACACGTACGCCCGGCATATTACCACCGGGCGACGGGCCTCTGGATCAGGCCCCATGTGTGTATATACAGCCATCCAATTTTGACTCTCCTTGGGCTAGCCTTTATGCCCCCTCCTTATGTGTGTCCATTTAGCCTTATTGTCCCTTCTTTCTGTGTGACCAGTCAATCTCAATGCCCCTTCCTCTCTGTATTCAGCCAGCCTTATTGTCCCACTATAATAAACAAATGTGATTCCTAAAACAAGTGATAAAAAGTGCAATATATAAAAACAAAATATTGACTGAATATTCAAGCAACACTTCAGGTATTTCAATAGTTGTGTAAAAATGGTAGGTGAACGCTATAGGGGCCCCTATTTTGCCTTGAAAAAGAACCACGACGGTTTAAAACGCTTCGGCAGGGTGTCTATTGTGTCTGTCTGTATCCTGTTTGATCCACCTGAGCTTCACAGCAGCACCGTTCCTCTGCTCTTTTAGCTGGGTTCCTGTCATCCAGAGAGAACGGTGCCTAACTGAAAGAGAAAGCTGTCTTCCAGCGGGTAGCGGGGATTCCCCTTCCGATGCTGTGAAGAATTTTGTTGACAGGGTTTCCGTGGTGACCAACACGTACAGTCTACACGTGGCAGCCCTCAGCACCTTGGCATCTCCCTGCCTTTCTTTAATCCTACAGGCATCGTATTCTCTATATTTTTGGGACATTTAACTGTGAGTGACTGATCTATCTACTTTATATTGAGCCTACAATTGGGAGAACTTGAATTACTTATTATTCTCAGGAAACTTAACTGTCTATCTATAAATCTCTCTCCAAGGACAGTATTGCACCTTCATTAATATAAGGATTCATTATTTTCTCCAATTCATTAGAGGACTTTATTTAGATTTATTTATTAAGAAGATATCATATCAAGATAAGGACCTATCTTCTGAATTTTCCCATAATCACTATAGCACTTTAGAACGTTGGTTTTTGTTTTTTTTTACTATTTTTTACTGTCTTCTATGAACTTGTTATAAGGATTTTATTACACCCATCATGTTTTATTACTCATTTATTTTATATATATATATATCGCACAATTTATATATATTTTTTCCTTTCTTTGCATTAATGAGATAATTATACCTCAGTGTGATATATCAGTATTATTAGCACTCAGTCACTTTGTTTTTTTAGAGATCACTATTCTCTAATAGTAATCTGAATTTGTCTATTGTTGTCTACGTTTATATATTTTAGATTTAGGTTTAGTGGTATTAGGATTTAAGTGTTTTTTTTCACATTTATTTAGTGGAGTTATTTCACCTATGTAACGTTATTTACATCTGAGTGAGGTTGCTTGTAGATGTTTTTTATTATTCAATTTTAGCGTTCACCTACCATTTTTACACAACTATTGAAATACCTGAAGTGTTGCTATACAACTATTGAAATACTTGAAGTGTTGCTTGAATATTCAGTCAATATTTTGTTTTTATATATTGCACTTTTTATCACTTGTTTTAGGAATCACATTTGTTTATTATACTAATTTCAATTTTCTCATCATTATTAATATTTTTAACCAGGTTTTATATATTTTTATATAAAATCTGTTTAATTTTCCAGCACTCATCCACCAAAATTTGCTACAATCTGTTTCAGTCCTTTTGAGGGTATTGGTGGTATCCCCCAGGTGTGGTTGAGCTGCCTGTTAGTTTTTACTTATTAATATTAGAGTGCCCTTGTCCTCCATTAGTATTTTAGATTCTTAATGTATATCCTGTTAGTCTTATTGTCCCCTCCTTCTGTGTCCAGCCAACCCTATTGTCCTCTCTTTATTTTTGTCAATTCAGGCTTATTGTTTCCCCGTTTGTCCAACCGGTCTTATTGCCCTCTTTCTGTGTACAGTAAGCTTTATACCCCTTTCTTCTGTGTATTCAACCAGCCTTATTGCCCCTTCCTTCTGTGTCCAACAAGTCTTACTGCCCCCTCTTAGTACCCAGCCAATCTTATTGCCACCTTTTTATGTGTGTCCACCCAGCATTACTGCCACTTCCTTCTTTGTCTATTCAGCATTAATACCCCCTCCTTTCTGTGTTCAGACAACCTTATTGCCCCCATCTTTATTTGTTTCCAGTAAGCCTTTTTTGCCCCTTCTTTTCTTTGTCCACCCAGCCTTATTGCCTCCTCTTCTGTGTCCACTCAGCCTTATTGCCCCTCCTTCTGTCCCCACCCAGCCTTATTTCCTCTTTATGTGTATCCAGTCAACCTCATTGCCCCATTCTTCTGTGTCCAGCCAGCCTCATTGCCCCCTCTTTATTTTTGTCCAGTCGACTTCATTGTTCCCCCTTATTTGTCCAGACAGCCTTATTGACCTATTTCTGTGTCCAGTCAGCTTTATACTGCTCTTCCTGTGTATTCAGCCAGCCTTACTGCCCGCACCTTCTGGGCCGTATTCAGTCTTAAAGACCGCGTGTCCAGCCAGTCTAATTGCCCTTCTTTAATTGTGTCCTGGCAGCTTTATTGCTCCTTCCTTTTGTTTTCCAACAAGCCTTTGTGCCCCTTTGTTCTGTGCCCATTCACCCTATTACCCCTAAGTGTCCATTAAAGTTTATTGCCCCTTATTATATGTACAGATAACCCCAACCTCTTAAAAAACTTTATAAAAACTCTATTAAAAAAAACTTACCTTTACTGCCTCTCCTCCGGCTCTGTCCTCCGCAGCGCGCTCTCTGCAGAATTAAGACGCTCATGTGACCTTAGGTCATGCAAGCATCTTATGAACAGAGCCACAGCTAGCTCTGTACATGAAGGGTGCAAAAGCCAGATGCCGTCGGCAGAAGGTAAGTTTTTTTTTGTTTTGTGTTTTTTAGATCACAGGCGGCGGGGGGCCAAGGGGAGAGGGGGGCCGGCGGCACGTGCCCCCTTTGTCTCCTCTTAAACCGGCATTGTGTTGGCCCAAAGCGGGGTGTTAGGGTCCAACTTCTCCTCTCATTTACCACTCTATTCCATATATATTTTGCCTGTAGAACCAACGCTGGTGCTGTTTTAGGGTAGTTACCATCCAAAAGACATTGCATGGGGGTATGATTCATACTAGCCTGTGTTACCAGTGCCCAATGTAAGTCCCCATGAGAGGAGTCAACAATCCAATCCCTTAGCAAAGCTAATTGTGCCACCCAATAGTATAGTTGCATATTAGGGAGTGCCATGCCATCCGACCTCCTCGTGTTGCACAACATATTAAACTTTAGACGAGCATGTCTACCCGCCCATATCAGTGAGGTGATATATCCACATATTTTTGTAAAGAAGTGGTTAGCTATATATACAGGAGAATTAGCCAGTACAAATAAACACTTATGCTGTACTGCCATTTTTATGAGAATCACTCATCCCATTACAGTAAGAGGAAGCCTCTTCCACACTTCTATATTAAGTCAGAGATATTCCATTTGTTGAATCAGATTAAGCCTCACAAAGTCACTCTCTAGGGGCCTGATCCAGACCTAGTTAAGTGCATGAACTTAGTAACTCCTGGGCTAAACCATGTTGATTGCAGGGGAGTCATATTTCATCTGTTACAAACAGTATTAGAGTTGAGAGGTGATGTTTCCTATCCCAAGTCTAAATAACAGTTTAACAGTAAAGGTGGTCAGTATCTGTGTGCAGTAAGCAATTCAAAGATATATCCCTGCATGCAAAGAATACAATTAGCTTGACTCCCCCGGAAATCAACATGGTTTAGTCCAGGAGTAACTAAGTACAAGCACTTAACTAGGTCTGGATCAGGCCCTATGTTTGTAATTTGGAGCCCCAGATATTTAAATTGACTTGCCCTTTGCAGAGGAGGGAAGGGAGGAGAACCCTCTGGTGGAAAACCACGCAGAGGAAGAACATGTGACTTGTCCCAATTAATATGCAGTCCCGAATATCTGCCAAATATTTGAACCACCTTCAGCATGGTTGCTATTGATCCATTGTGATCTGCCAAAAATAACAAAACATCATCAGCGTATAAAGCTATTTTTTCAGTATGGTCCCCCACTTCGAGCCCCTTAATACTTGAGCTATCAGTGATGCAGCAGGCTAGCGGCTCAACTGCCAAGGCAAACAAGGCCGTTGATAGTGGGCAGCCCTGTCTAGTGCCCCTTCCCAGCTTAAGTGAATTAGATGTAAATCCATTAACCAACATTCTGGCTTCCGGGGTAGAATATAATAATTGGAGCCATGGTATAAATTCAGGGCCGAACCCCATTCGGGCTAGTACAGCCTAAAGGTATTGCCACTCAATGGAATCAAATGCTTTGGCTGCATCCAAAGAAACTATCACTGGTTGAACATATGCTTTGTGCTGCAATTGTAGATGATAAAAGAGCTGTCTTAGGTTAATGCTAGTTGACTTTCCCGGCATGAATCCGGTTTGATCGGGGTGTATAACTTCAGTAATAACTTTATTTACCCTGATTGCTAATAACTTTGGGGTAGATCCAGAACTACGTTCGTCTTCTATAGACGGACGTAATTCAATGAACAATGCGGTCTTTTAGACTGCATATACGCAATCTACGTATTGAAACGATACGCAGATTACGTACAATAGCTACTACGCATGCGCAGTAGCTATTGTTCATTGAATTACATCCATCTATGGAAGACGGACGTAGTTCTGGATCCAGCCCTTTGCCAGGATTTTAATATCCATATTTATCAAGGATATGGGCCAGTAGGAATCTATGCACAAGGAATCTTTACCAGGCTTAGGCAAGACTACAATTAAAGCCTCTGACATGGTCTGTGGCAAAGAGCCATGAGCCCTCACATCAGCAAACAATTTAAGCAGTTGTGGAACAAAAAAATCATTATGCTTTTTATACAACTCTATGGGGAGACCATCAACCCCTGGCGCCTTTTTATTCAGAAAGGACTAGATGGCCTCGGCCACTTCACGTTCAGTAATTGGTGCATCTAAAAATTTTCTTCTAGTCCCCGTAAGTACGGGAAGGGTCAGCACCTCTACTAGCATAAACCATCTTGTAATGCTTGTACTCGCTATATCTGGTATCAGAGTTTTCCTTTCTCCTAACTCATTAATGATGCCCCTAGCCATTCTAGCAAAAAAGGTACCACCTCTATACGCCTCCATGCATTGAGTATGGGAAGAGAATAAAAGCCGACATTTAGCTTTATCTATGAGAAAATCTGACCATGCTTTCTTTTCTACCAGCCAAGCTATCCTATCTCTATCCAGTTTACATAAAATATATATTTCCTCTAATTCTCCGGATAAATAAACGTTAATAGAAATAATATTTTTTCCAACTTGGCTTCTTGCTCCCCCGCCAACTTTTTAATCATGCTCACACTGTGAATTAATGTCCCAATTACATATGCATTAAATGCATCCCACAAAATAGGAGTTGTCACACTGTGTACATTATCAGCAAAATAACCTTTCCAAAATCTGGTCAACCAAAATGGATTAAATCTCCCAAATCTCTGACCAGTTGGTACATTAGTATGCATACTCATTATCAGCGAGGCATGATCAGAAACTCCATGCGTTTTATATTCAATATCAATGAGATATTTTATTAATGATGGCCAGGGCCATCTTAACAGAATTCTAGGCCCTAGGCAAAGCAATGCACAGGGGCCTCTACTCACCCATTCACAGTAATAAAAATGTCCCCCAGTATTCCCAAATCATGTCACTCCAGTCCCCCATTATCTCTCTAGCTCCCAGTGTCCCTATATGTCTCCAGCCCCCCAATATTTCCAAATCATGTCACTCTCTACACTACATATTGCACATTACCCCCTTCTGTTATATCCCTCTCCACACTACATATTGCACTTTACCCCCTTGTGTTATATCCCTCTCTACACTACATATTGCACATTACCCCCTTGTGTTATATCCCTCTCCAAACTACATATTGCACATTACATATTCTGTTATAACCCTCTCTACACTACATATTGCACATTACCCCCTTGTGTTATATCCCTCTGCCTACATTACACATTTCCCACCTTCTGGTATCTCTCTCTTCCCACATTACTTCTAGTCACACGGCTCTATCCTTACTTACCTGCTCCAGCATCTGCAGCATAACACAGCCTCCTCCACTTAATTTATCTCCATTGCTCTTTTTTCTCGGAAGCAGGAAGCTCCATTCCCTCAGCTCTGTGCCTGCACAGCCTGTCTGTGATGTGCTGATCCTGCCTGCAGGGAATGTAGCTGCAGGCCGGAGCAATATGCACACTTCTGCACGGACCTGTGCAGATATCCTAGCTACTGGACCCGAAGCCCATGCATACCATGGGTTGAGAACCCCTGGACTAAACAGAAGCTGCAGGAGGGGAAAGCAATAGACAAGGCCATTTTTTTCACTGGGAAGTTTGGGCTAGTGCTGGGCTTTGCTGAAGGGCCCCTTGATGTGTGGGGGCCCTTGGGCACTAGCCCAAACTGCCCAGTGGAAAAGACGGCCCTGATGACGGCAAAACTAAAGTCAGATCTGTTCTAGAGAATGATTTGTAAAATATTGAAAAACATGAATATTGTTTACTATTAGGATAAAGTACCCACCATGCATCCTGTAACCCCATTGATCTTACTAGACATGAGAACATAGTCTCAGCCACCCCAGTGTGGACTCCCTCTCCCTCCTGTCATCTATCAGCTTGTATGTTCATTACATTATTAAAGTCACCTGTGCAGATCACAGGAGAATCAGGGGCTGTAGCCATAAACTCCCCACATAGTTTTAGTATAGATGCATTATAGGGCAGTGGCACATACACTGCTAATATAAGAATGGGTTGCATATTAATATGCATATTTAGGAACACATAACGACCCAGGGGATCTATTTGCGAGCCTTTAACAACAGCATTTAATCTCTTTGAATTGAAACACCTCTAGAGGAAGCTGTATGAGAAGAGAGAAATGTCTGTCCCACCCAAGGCTTTTTTATACCAAGTAACTTTGTACCCTCTAAGTGTGTCTCCATCATGCACACCACATCCAGATCATAAGATTTTGCTTGCCACATAACTAATGCCCTCTTTATTTGATTATTTAAGCCTCTAACATTTTAAGCAGTTTCAGAGATTTTGTTTTAGCTACTGACATTAGCATTTCTATGACTCAGGCATTGCATAATAAACATTTCATGTCAAGACAGTAATTTAGATTTTCGTTACCATTTATAATCAATCAAACCAATGACCTTTTTAATATATGAAGACTTTCTCCTAACATGTAGGTAATGATAACAAATTTGCATATAACAGTTTAAACAACAAAACCCTCCTGTTCTCCCCCTGTATAACCTCACCCCAACAAAGGTATACTCTGTAAAAAACCACAACATTACCAGTTCCCTGAGCCCCCCTACCTCCACCCACTTATTCTCAGGAACTATCCCTTCTTCCTAGCCCAACTATGCTAAAACAATAACGTTACACACAACATATGCATTGCTGCTCCCACTTATATTAACCACACAGTATGCTGTATAAAGAATGTACATGTCCCGGAGTACTCACAGCTGATAATAATATACATACAGTGAAATCTGTCAAGCAGCAATATTAACGCAATATTAACGGGCCAACGGAGCCCTAGCAGGTGTCACTCTGTCCAGCCAAAACGAGGCATCCACTGGTGATTCGAAAAAATGTGTTGTCCCATCTGCTACCACACGCAAACGGGCAGAAAACAGCATCACATAAGGGTATTGAAAATCTCTCAGACGACATTTAATCTGTATAAACTGTGCTCTGCTCTTCTGCACTTCCATAGAGAAATCCGGGAAAGTCGATATCTTAATGTCATTATATTCCAACTATCCCTGTCCCGATAGTGCAAGATTTTCGCTATCAATGTACGAGGAGGTGATCCTGGAGGCAGACTTTGAGTTGGTACCCTATGAGCTCTTTTCATGGCAAATTGAGCTGTAAATTCTTCACGCCCAAAGGTTTCTAACAACCATTTTTCAAGAAAAAGCTTAGGCTTAGATCCCTCCACTTTTTCTGGGAGGCCCACGATCCTCACATTGTTGCTCAGTTGATCCTCAGTTGCCCTTCAACATCAATCAACCGTTTCTTGCAAAAAGTGATCTGAGAAGCGAGGTCAGATATATGTCCTGGCAACGGAGCAGCTGCGTCCTCCATGCTGGATATACGATGTTCTGTCTCTCCAACTCTTTCTCTGATTCTCTGCATATCCTGCCGCATTAAAGATAAATCCACTTGCATTTCTCCAATTTTATCAGTGACCTTTTTTTTCCGAGGAAACTATGGCCGCCAGAATCTGTTGCATAGACCCCTCTGTTGGGCCCTTAGCGGATTCCTCTGACTCCGATGTCAGTGGGTTGTCCGCTGGCAGATTTCTTGCATATCTTTCAAGCCGTGAGGCCGGCGTAGATCGGGAATGCTTTCCCATGGCATCTTACACTTTTACACAGTCCCACACAGTTATCTCTTTCTTCAGTCACAAATATTTGTATATATGTGATGCTTGAGAGGCCAAGATTAATAAGAGTGAATGATACAAGTAGTCACAAGGAAAGTCTTGGTTCAGCTCCCAGCTTGTGCTTTGCTGGAAATATGAACTTTTTACACAGTCCCACAGTTATCTCTTTCTTCAGCCACAAACAATAAATATGTATGATGCTGGAGAGGCTGAGATTAATAAAAGTAAATGATACAGGTAATCACAGGAAAAGTCCTGGTTCAGCTCCCAACTTGTGCTTTACAGGAAATATGAACTTTTACAAAGTCCCACACCAATTATCTCTTCCTACCGCCACAAATACATATATATAGCTGATACTTGAGAGACTGAGGCTAGTAAGGGTAGATGCTGCCAGGAATCCCAACAAGGAAAGTCTTGATACAGCTTCCCACTTGCGTTTGCAGGAGCACTTTATCTTCAAAATGGCACCCGTTGTCCCCATTATTTGGCGCCAAACACCACCTCAGCCCACAGACTTCAGCAGCCACCTCAATAATACTCCAATAACAGCAGAAGGGACCCTCAGCCACTTTCCAGAGTGCCAGCTAATTATAGTGAAGATTTAAAAGTGCAGCTGAGCTTTCACCCTCCGCGCACCACAGTCACCAGCCAAAGAGGACTCTGAAGCACCCGCCACCGTGTCTCAGAGAGCCGTTGGACCGTCAAACCACCTCAGGAGATCACCGCAGCCTGCCCACAACACTGCACTCCGGGACCAGACTCAAAAAAGAGCACACAGACTGAGGGTTACAGGATTATATGCCGGATATTATTTGGAGCAGCACCGACATGCGACCTTACTCCATTACCGCCAGGCTCCGCCCCCCACACCATTGGCTTTTAGTGAAACTAATGATGATCCCAATCACCTGGGATGTAGCAATTTTAGAGGAGCTACCCAGCTTCCCATACACATGCTCTCTGATGAAACCATTAAAGAGAAACGCGTAAGTGATGCCAAGATTGCAGTTTTATTATCGGATAAAGTTCCTATACATCCGGATTATCATTTGTACCCTTATTACTAAAGTCATCCCTTTCTACAGCCTATGACATCGCAGTGTGCCGGCTGATATTCACAGTATTGCGGCAAGCCACGTGCAGACTGTGAAAGTTTTCATAAAAACTTGGACAACGTCTTAAAGCTCTCTGAATATTGCCAGCTGGTTCCAATATCAGCACGATTTCAGCACCGCAAACTCTCTGTCCACAATACCACTTCTCAGGACATAAGACAGCATTATGTAGAGTTAGAGGTAACTTTTGAAGCTGTTATGCCGTTTTTGATCTGATAAAGCCAATCCATTCTTAACACCCTTTGTGCCATTCAGTCATTAACAAGGAATTAACTATTGTTGAACTTTTACTGCGATCACATACAGACATGGATTGTGTGACATCTAATATATCAGAGTGCTTGCCGTATCCTAAGGCAGACGGATTTATTAGACTCTTTAATTCCTTTTCACAGCTACCAACTTTCCATGCTGAATTTATGTTCCTCAGGGAGATTCAGCCAAGTATCTCCCTGAGGAATCTGAATCTCCCTGAGGAAGTCCCGTGGTAAATCATGGACAAAACGCGTAGGTGAACTGTTTTGCCTAAAGCTGTGTGCTATTGTTTAGATAAGCTTTATTACAATTAATTTGATGTACGCATATTTTATTTATTTATATGGGAATTAAATCTTGTGTTAAATATACTACACTAGATTGCCCGTTCTGTGTTTTATCTCTCCTATCTAATCACCCTGGATGAGAATCCTGACTAAGGAATCCTTGATTGCAGAAAAAACACTACTAAAGGCGTTATTTTAACTGGATGTTAATTTATTCTCATTGATTCATCTATCAAATTTGAAGCACTTGTACTTTATTTCATGAAGAACTGTTACACTAAGGCACCTCCTGGTTTTTACAATTTTTACTTTATTTTTCCAGATATGCAACCCCTGAACAATCGGGATATTCTTGAACTCCACCATTTTTTGTTCTGGTTTTTGGTTATATATTTATATTAATGTGCAGAAAGGGATACCCTCGACGATATCCGAGGGCGGCCGTGGACGCCATCACTGGGCACCACAGCAGCCGGCTGGCGCACGGACAGAGGGACCGCCACAGACCTTTTACGGTTCTCTCCACCGCAAACCCTCCAAGATGCCTGCAGGGTGAGTTTAACATCTCTCCCCCACTCCCTCCGACCTCACCCTGGTTACTGCGCTAGGCGCGCACCGTTTTCTCTACCTTACAGCTCCCCCGGAAGGGCTAGCAACCAGCATCTAGCCACACAACCGCAGAAAAGACCACGCTACATGCAATTGATCAAGACTACTAAAGGGTGAGTGCTTTTGCCTATCGACCTGCCTAGCCCACAGTAACGCACTAGGTGCTGCCTGCCTCTGTTTTTGTTTCTCTCCTGTATCCTGTATGCTGCTATCATCGGCCTGCACTACCAACGGAACTGATTGAACCCTGAAGGATCAACCATAGACTGATCAAGAACTATACTATCCCCATTTGATTTGTTGATCTCCACCCCACACTCCCTCTACCCACCTACTCCACACACCACTACCTACCCCTGAGAGAGAGAGAGAGAGATGTTTAATTATTAAATATAATTATAAAATCAATGTGGCTGATTGAAATGTTGGTGAAGGTGGTATGAGACGACAATAAATAAGCCTGGAATGCATTTCAACACTACTTCACAAGCCCCAGGAGTGATTTCCTTTTGTACCTATTTTTATTTATTGATTGAAAAGCATCCTGATCATTATCTTTGAGCTTTGGAGGAGTGACGATCGTTTGTGTATTTATTTATACATANGGTGAAGGTGAGACGACAATAAATAAGCCTGGAATGCATTTCAACACTACTTCACAAGCCCCAGGAGTGATTTCCTTTTGTACCTATTTTTATTTATTGATTGAAAAGCATCCTGATCATTATCTTTGAGCTTTGGAGGAGAGGAGTGAC